>JAXBDA010000331.1:0-93412 GCA_036023075.1 Gaultheria prostrata | reverse complement strand
GTTTCTCTATATAATTTTTTAATTTGTTTTATACCAAATTAAAGTGCTCATTGAGTACTTTAATTTGGTGTAAAAAAATTTAAAAATATTCTACGGAAGTATATTTTTTAACATCCACAAAAATACACGTTTCCCAAAGCGAGCAAACAAATTGGGACAGAGGGAGTATTATCTTTACTTTAGTTTATTTTGTAGGAGTAGTATTAAATACATGGCTCCATCTCTCCCTCATCCAAAATGTGTATTCTCTCCCTCTCTTTTAAATTTTCAACTACACACTTTATGGCAACCCTAAATTCAAGATCCTTAAATCTACTTCTGACCTGTATACATACCCCACCACGCCACACGTCCACTCTTTGTCGGTTTTTTTCTTTAAACTGTATAAAAATGGAGTACTAAGTAGTTTTAATATTAAAAGAAAAATATTGAATTTCACATTTACAAATTATTTTCAGTAAAGAAAAACATGAGGCGTTACAGAACTATTTTGTTGGTCCCGACTCTTAATAGCAGATAAAATAATAATAAAAAATTAAAATAGAGTTAATTTTTGGTGACCCACTAACCATTAGGATTAGAAAATATATTTTTGTGTGGCTTAACGCCTATAAAATAAAATAGCGTATTTTTCTGGTATGTGTCAAATTTTTTAGAATATTTTAAGACATTATTTCAACCTTGCTAACAGCGTCGGGACAAGAGAATGACGTATGAGTTGCCGCGGGCCCAAGTAATTAAGTAAAGACCTTCCGGAACTAAGTAAGGTGGCGCCCTTTTATTGGGTGCTTGGTGGCCAAGTAAAGGACTTCCAAAAATTAGTCGAGGTGGAGCACTAAGAGTGGGTTAAATCCCCGTGTAATTATTAGGATTAATCACCTAGATGGTTCACTGCATGAGGTCCGGATACTTACCAATCTAAAAATAATTCTAGAGTTACAATTTCTAGTATAAATAGGTCTCTCCACTGCCTCTCCCATGAACACATACACACCCCCCACACACGGCAGTGAGAGAAAAAGAACAAGAGAAGAGAAAAGGAGAGGAAAGAGGAAGAAGAAAAAAAGAGAAGGAATGAGAAGGTGAGTTGATCACTCTTTTTCCCCTCACGTTTTCACACTGCCAATTCACAAAATTACACCAATAAAAATTCTAGGAGGAAATATCCCAATAATTCCGTTTGCGAAAACTCATAAACAGGAATTGATCCCAAACGATGATCTTGTTTACGGTCAATATTAGTTGGATAAAGTAGAATCCTCCAAACAAGTATATATGTAGTTGATAATATGTTATTGTTTATTGAAATTATTATGTGCCGAACGTAAGAAAAACCCGTACCGTACCCTTCGTAATTAGTTGCATCGATAGTAAATCTCAGAACATCTTGTATTCGGCAGTGAATTCAGAAATTCTTAGGCATTGTTTGGACCATTGGTAAATTATGATCTTTGGTATGGAGATACATTAAGGTGTTATCTTCAAATGTCTAGTTTACCTCGAGCTGATCCAACGGTCCGATTTTTATCAATCGTTGATTTTCTAAAAGCTGCCTGTTTTGGGACAGATTTTGTTCTCAAACCAAACCTAAGAGCATTTTCAAGACAACCGTTCAACATAAAATGTGTTGCTAACATCCTGAACTATTTTCCTGTAAACAATTATGACTTTTGGAGATGTTTTGATATGTTTTCAAAATTTATTTCTTTAGGAACAAAATCTGTCTTACTTAGCGTCTCACTGGAACTTGTAACAATTTTTCTTAGATCTTAAAAATTAGTAAAATTTTAAAAACTGTTTTTACTGGAAGTTATATGAGTTGTGTTGAAACAAGTGTGAATTTTCTTGACCCCCGAAACAACCTCCTTAAGCCGTAAACTAGCCCTTTGTTATTTGGTGTCAAATCTGGACATGTTATGGTGAAGTGTGCTTTGATGTCGCTTAAAGTCATTTTAAAAAATATATATATGTTTTCTTGATAAGAATGTTCATAATACCTTATACGAAGAACTTAGTACAAGCTCGTAACATTTAGACCATGTTTGATAATTTTTTTTTTTTGCCATATACAAAGACAACAAAAATCCAGAAATTCTGGGAAAATTCATGGTTCAAAAATCTGAAACTTTTTGAAATTTTGTTTGGTTGAGAGTTTTGAAAAGAATATTTTGAGAAATGTTTTTGAGATGGTGTTTGGATAGATTTTTTGAAAGAGTCAATAATTAGAGAGAGGTGTAATAATTGGAGAGAGATGGAGAGAGAAATAAAAATAATGATTGGAGAGAGGGGTAATAAATAGAGAGAGAAATGTGAGTAATAAGAGATGGGGAAGAATCTTTTTGAAATTTTTTTTGGAAATGTGAAAAGAGCACATGTGTTTCTAATTTTTAACATGTTATTCTAGAACCCGATACATCACAGTAAATTCTACAGTAGAATTTGGACTCAAGAAGGTGAGTTATGAATTTATCCCTGTTATATGAAGTTTTTCGCAAAGTTTTAAGTTCTTATAAAATTATGATTATTTATATGAGATTCTTTTGAAGCAAATATACCATGGAATTCTAATATTTTGCTTAGTCTTTGAAAAAAAAGTACTATCGATGCATCCGAATGATGTCCCTGAATCTAGGGGGCGTTAAAGATACCAGTGAGAACGGTGTTGTAAGGGTGGAAAAGAAAGCGGCACAGCCAGGTGTCCAACTGAATTGATCAATTCACTTTATGCGCATCGGGGGTCGCTCCCTCATAGCTGGTAGAAATCGTGGGATGGTATATTGTGTATGGTTGTGGCATGTTATGTTATATACAAGCTTGTATACGAATTTTAGTTACAGTTGAAGCCATGAAAACTTATCATGCCATGATTTTGGTTACAGTTTAAGCCATGAAAAACTAATGCTATGATTTCTGTTTTATGAGAAGAATTTTTAAAATTCCATGGTAGATCATGTAACTCTGATAGTTCATAAACTCACACAAGAAGTGCCCTATGTTGTTGAAATTTTTCCTTTTCAGGTAATCAGGAATAGAAGGACGAGTCGAGTATCAATATTTAGCTTGTGTTATGTTGTGTAAAGAATAAGGGAAATGTTACACGCATAATGAATAAAGAATTGTAGTGATTTTTTATTGTAAAATATAGCTTCCGCAATGTTAAGTTGTCTCTATTTAAAAAAATAAATAAATAAATAAAAGTCGATAGAGACCTTTGGTGAGACGAACGCACTAGCCGGTCACGATGTTCAAATCCGTTGGGTTTGGGTCGTGACAGTTGGAGTGCTAGGAATTTCTTTCGATAAAGCTGAAAGGGTTTTGGATCAAATTTATTTATCTTGTACCGGCGAGCGTCCCATTTTTCTTACTGGAACGGTACATTTCAATACTGGTGCATACCGGCGTACCGTTCCGGATTGATTGCAATAAACTACGGTATAATTCTTCAAAAATATGCAATCCAACACAAAAAAATAAATTGACATAAAAAAATAAATTATCATAACTTTGCATAGACAAAGTGCATATGGTCATATCTAAAATGCCACCATTCTAGTAGTACTTCATATCCAAAAAAATAAAATCAACTATTCCAGCATCCAAAACAAGTTGCCTACCAGTTTAACATGATAAAGCATACCAAAATACTAGCATTAAAGACGTCAACATAACAAAAGACTAGCATATCAGACTTAAAGACAACCCCAACTGGTATATATCAGTCAACAACATAATGATTTAACGTTTAAAAAAGAAAAAAAATTGTACTGGCCGGTATCCGAAAAATGGCTAAATGGGTCGAAACACCGGGAGCAGACCAGACTGGGGTGGTACTTTGAGCGGAACGGAATATGAGATATAGTACCCCATTTTTCATCTGGTACGAGACGTACCAACCAATACAAGACGAGATTAATAACTTTGGTCTGGCTATATTATCCAAATTGTTAACTTCGTCTATAAATCTTTTGTATCAAAAGTTTTAATAAAATCCTTTCAATACTCAATTTTTCATATTTGAAGCAAGTTTTCAAGAAAATTGCTCGAGTTTTAGCAAATGATCTCTAGGTGGGTATCGATTAGTTGAAAAGCTTGAAAGAGAATGTTATTATGGGGGGAATATACCTGTTGGTACCGGGTTCAAAAGATTTAGGGGGTGTTCCATTAAGGGGTTGTTCTCCAATGAATTTTATGAAGATTTGATAAAATCATACTCTTGATTTTATCCATTCTGCAAAAGATTTCATAATTTCATTGATCACTGTGGTTGAGACAAACCGAAAAATAAAAAACATTTGGCAAAAACAAATAATAACCTAATCATTTTCAAGTGGATAAATCCATTATTTTTCCACTAATCTCCATGATCTGGTAAACTTAAGTTCACTTAACTAAACAATTTCACAAAATAAAAGAGATGAGGTTATTTTTGAAAAACAAAGTTGGTACAATTTGTTTATTTTTATGAGGGTATTTTGGTAGTTTTCTTGCTAAACTTAACGCCATGGGTGGAAAAGTAACGCCATGGGGAATCTTGATATTGTTAGCAAAAACAGGGGAGGGCAGTGTCATTTCAGAAACCTTAGGGGAAGTATCTATTTGTGTCAGAAAAACCTCAGGGAAGGTCAGTGAAATTTACCCATAACTATGGTTTTTTCCCCTTCTATTTGTTTTCTTTGTTGGACCTAAAAAACTTTATTTCAATCGTACAAATTTTTCTGCGTGGACTTAAATCTGGATAATCCATTGCAATAAAGAGGGAGAGGAGGATGAAAATTTGGTCCCATGGCACCTGGTTAAATTACCCTTTTACCCCTTCAGCTACAATTCTATTTGTTGCTTTCTTATGGGTAATTTTTGTCCTTTTACAAAGTTCAAGACATCTTCTTTGGATTTTAGTGCTTGCAAGCCACGTGTTTGCCTAGTTACTTAGCCCTCTATAGCATACAATGGTGGTCATTGTAAGATTCATCCTTTTTAATTGGGTCCGGGTATTTATTGGATCGACCATTTACGTAAAATTAATTGAGCTGATTTTTCGCTTAGCCACTAAAAAAATTATTTTAGAATTATTGAATAGTTCGGTTCATTCATGGGACTCAAAAATAGGCCTCATAAGCGGTCAGTATAAAATCTATACCCTTAAATTTGTACCCCTTACGTTAATGTAATTTGGAAAGTTATTTTGCACTTTATATTCCTATTAATGTACTTCAAAAAAATTCATGTATGCTTAAAATGACACAATGCAAGAAATAAAAGATAGTAAAATTTAGAGTTGCAAGAAAAAGTTGAGTGCAAAAAATATTTTTCTTTTTGTTTTGTTATTTTTTATGAAAGTTGAGAGCAAAAACCATTTCTTTTATTTTGTAGTTTTTATTATTTCAAGGCAAAAAAAAAGGAGCATTTTATACTTGTTTTCCTCTCGTTGACCCATTTCGATTGGATTCCTAAGACAACAAGAATTAATCTATGATTTGTATTTTCTATTTTTCAATGTAGCAATAGGTATATGGATGGCATAACAATAATTAGATGACAAGTCTAACTGAAATAAAAAAAAAATTACCTAACTTATAGCGGGTACAAAAGAGGGACGCACGTTAAGAGGAGTTTTGGTTAACTTCACATTTTATATTCTTTCATTTTTCGTGTTTTAGTTTTCAGTACATTTCCTTACTTCTGGAGAACATTCTATGGATTATAGTTTCTTCGTGAAAAAAATACTCTAAAGAGTAAAAAAAATATGGAATAAAAAAAAATATTTGGTAAAGATAAGTTGGTGTAAGTTCAATGAACAAATAATTTTCATCTTTAAAAACACGTTTTGCCTTTTTTGATTCTGATGTCTATTAGTATAAGCATACCGTTCTTTGAAAAATGATTCAGTGTTTCAGGCCTCTCCTTCACCACATGGAGTATTTATGCAGGAGTTTTCCAATACTCTAACCATACATTTATTTGAGATCAACGCATTTTCTAATATATCATTCAGGGTCCAAAATTTTGAAGAAAAAAAAACGAGAGAATATAATTGGATCGACCAATTACAATCATCCAATTACGCTGTTTTAATTCAAAAAATTATTTTAAAACTAATAAACGGCTCAAATCCCTTGTGTTAGAAGTCAAATTTTAAGTTTGACTATGCATAATAAATTTTGGGGAATTGAATTTCACACCACCCATTTCAACATCTGCACCCCCGAAGGGATTATAAAATACCCCTCCCTCATTGAAATATCGCATGAACTACATGTGGTTTACATCTACCTGTGTATGTGCATTTTTATGTGAAGCTGTAACATTGTTAACTTCTAGAATACCTATCCCTCATTGAAACTATTCTACATTGCTTAATTTGGTTTTCGCTCATTGAAAATGCACGTACACAGATAGATGTAAACCACGTGTAGTTCATGCGATATTTCAATGAGGGACATAATTTTTTTATGAGATGTTGATATTCAATTTTAGATATATTTTATTTTGCACTACAAACAACGAAATTTAACTCTATTGGGCATAATTTTGCGCGCCTTGTGCGCAACCCATTCACTGGTACCATAAATTCAAGTAAGATTTTGGCAGAAGACTACTTCTTGTGAATCCCTATTATTTTTAGTGTGAATGACATGTCTTTGACCAGACCAAAAATGATATTAATAAAGTTGCGCGTAAACTTACCCAAACACCCTTGATTGTCAAACAAAAAAAAAATACGGAGTAATAAAATGAGGACTACATAATTACCGGAAGTCTTCACATGATGGCCCTATTTGGGCTTAAAATTTTGAAAGGGAAAGCTCTATCATGTAGAAACTGCAATATAATTCTCTTATTTGTGTGAGGCTTTATAGTTTTGAGAAAAGTTTTGTAGAGTATAAGGTTGCGTAATTTTTTGTAACATTTTATCAAATTTTTTTACTTTTTGAATAGAGGTACACAATACACATCCTAACATGTGCCCAATGGGCACACGATAAGCACAAAATAAACAAATAAAACACAAATCCCAATACACCTTTTACACTTTTCAATATACTTTCACATATTTTTATATATTTTTCACACATTTCAATACATTTTTTTAACCTTAACATGTACCTATTAGGCACATATTAGCATTTTCCTTTTTATTTTATTTTATAGAATAATAGGAAGAATTTCATTAATAAAGACCGGAGTATTGCAATCTACCGAGTTTAAAACGAAAACAGTTAGCATTTTCCTTTGTAAATTACAAAACAAATCATTTACTACAAATCTGTGATTTTAATTTAGTGGCGTCTGGTCATTTTAGTGGGGTGTTCGTTGTTCTGAAGCCATAAATAGAATTGCAGGTAATTGGTCCCATCAAAGAAAAGAAATAGGAAATGGTGGCCCCTGTTCTGCATTTCTATCCCAGCCAAAAGTACTATTCTGAAGACGTGAATAGAAACCAAAGGTAGCGTAGCTGTTATCTCCTGATTATTTCACAAGCAAGATTAGGGTTCGAGCCTCGGCAGAGGTATTTGGGGTTTAAGGCTATGGATAGCTTCTAAACCCATCTGAACTAACTCACTAACTCCCCTACTGACCCCTCACTGATGTATATCGAATAACAAAAAACACATGAATAGAACTGAACCCACAACAGCTCAATCAATTATGTATTGTAACTTTGTAAGTTAGACCCTATTCCACTAACTCAAAAAGCCAAAAGCTAGCTTATTGTGTTTTTCGAGACAGGCATCCTCTCACAATCAGAGATGGAGCCAGTAGGGGCGGTCGCCCCTGTAAGAAAAAGAAAAATCTCTAGTACTATTATATAGAAAAAAAAAAGTTTTTTCTATGAACTATATGCTCGTCCCTGTAAAGTATTTTGGGAAAAAAATTCGCCCCTGCGTAGTGGAAGTCATGGCTCCGTCCCTGCTCACAATACATCACAGAAAAACCACAAAAAGCTAACACATTTTTTGAGCTCTCACATAAAAAAGCAAAAAAAAAAAAAAAAAAAAAAAAGTTAGCGAAACACCTCCTTAGTTTCAAACTTGAAGCAGAAAACGAGAGCCCACCTTCAAATATTTCCCTCGTTATTTTGATGGAAAATTATCCTTCCATTCCTTGCAATGAAAAAAGATTACGTGACTCATTCATAGCACGCAATATTGCTAGCAAAAAGTAAAACAAAGTTGTTCAACTCCCAAAGAGGTCTTAATTGTAGCTATTGCAAGTAAAACTGTGACATGGAGTAATTATATTCCCATATTTGTTTGTGTTAACTTTATCACGAAATGTATGAAATTCACACAAATATATGATGGAGAGAGGGCGTTAGGCTACAACTTGGCAAAGGCATGTGGTACAGAATAATCACTACTCACAAAGCTATCCTGAATTCATTTTGGAAAAGAATCCTCTCCGGTTCTTTAAAGGGACTGAATGATCCTGTCCGTGCCCTTTTCGAGTCTGCTTAGGCACATCAAAATCTATGTTAATAGGATATCATTGAACATACTTTCAAAACATGTTTATCTAGCAAAAAATGGGTTTTTATCCAGTGTTTCAATATCTTCTAAATTTACTTTTCTTGAGATAAATGTGTTTTGAAATTAGATTAAACGATATCCAATTCACATGAATTTTGACATGTCTAATTTTTCCAACGAGGTCTAAAATTTAAACGGTCCCGATCATTAAAACGAACCCGGAAAGAGCTCGAAAATAACCTGGGACTGAAAAGGATTCTATAACATTCTTTATTTTTTGATCCCCAATTCCGTTCATTTTGGAGTACCTTTCTCTACAAACATATCCCTGCAAATCTAAGCACTGCACATCAATCAATACTAAAGTTGCAACATGCCCAATTGATGAAATATTAGCTATAAAATAATGGAACACAAATAAAGCCGCATCCAGTGGTTGCACTTGCCATGATATATTTTCTTTTTTCGGTTTTCAGTTTCAGTTTCCCACTGTAGGGAGATGCTGTGTAAAGTTATAGGAAAATCATCATCATCCAAACAAGAAACTCTATTGACACAAAATAGGGGGTGTTTGGGAGCCTACTTTTCAGCTTTTCATTTTTAATTTTTTGACTTTTTAATTTTTTGGATTATGGTCAGAATGTGTTTTGAATCTGGGAAGAGTATTTGAGAGAAATATGCAGAATGCATTTTGCAACAGGGGTAGTGTTTGGCAGATATGTGTAGAATACATTTGTAGGTCTTTTTGTTAATCAAAATGAGAAAAGTGAAAAATGAGAAGGCAAAAAGCTCACTCCAACCTACTTTTGACTTCTCCTCTCCTCTCATCAAAATAGAAAATGAGTTTTGAGAGAATAAGTTCTAGGTGTTATCGCCCAAACACCCAGAATTGAAAAAAGAGAATGAGAAAAGTTGAAAAGGAGGTGGCCAAACACCCCCTAGGATACAATAATATGGATAGGTTGCCCTGACTTTTCAGATGTCTAAAGTGAAAGTTTTCAGATGAGCACTTAACAAACTTTTACAAATAAAATATATAGTAGCAAAATTATCTTTACCCCAAGAAATACAAATCTTCATCGACACGAAAATATCCCAACTAATGATGAATAATATAAGATTTCAAAAGCATCACCTAAATATTATTATTACTAAAGATTTCAAAAGAATCACTTAAATATCACTCATTGGTAATTTTAGCAACAAAAATACTCCACTAGTTATGGTTGCACAATAAATTATATCGAAAGCTCATTTATGTTTCAAAGCATTTTCTAACTTGGCATGGTATATCTTTAAACATTCATAGATTCATAGCATGTAGTAGAACTTAACTTGTAATTGTATGTATTGCATTATGTATAAATTTTGTTTCGCATTTTACAATAGATACTAAAAGAAGGGTCCCTAAAATTTGCCTATTTTTTTGGGGCCTCGATCAGCCGTACCTTGGCCTTTAACGAAATTGAGTATCCTTATTAATCCAGTACTCCCTCTGTCCCTTTTTAAGTGTGTTATCTGATAATTCAAACTATTTTTCTTTCACATCAACTTTTACATCTACTTTCCATTACTTACCCTTATCAATATAATAATACCCACTAACTTTTTAAAAATGAATCTACTTTTAAGGGCAAAATAGGAAATGTACCCACTAACTTTTCAAAAAACACATTTATTAAGGGACAACCCAAAATGAAAATATACACATTATAAAAGGGACAGATGGAGTATTTTATTTCCCAAAAGAGTGCAGCTGCCATAATACAATTTAGTATTGTACTCCTATCAAGTAGTCGCCACCACAATTTTTCCGAGGGTTTGGACTTTATGAACAACATAGTAGCATGTAGGCTGCAAACCAACTGAGATGCTCGGCTTGTTAAGGCTCGGCTCAGCTCGGCTCGTTAAGTAATCAAGTCGAGCTCGAGTTGGATTTTTCAGGCTCGTTTAGTTAACAAGCTCGCAAAAGCTCGGTTCAATTGTATGGGCTCGGCTCGTTAAGTAAATTACCCTGGCTTGACTCGTTTATGACCGAGTCATGCTCAAACTCGATTTTTAGGCTCGTTTACTTAGCGAGCCGAGCTCGAACACTTCAAAAGTTCGGTTCTGCTCGTTTGCACCCCTAGCAGCGTGGCACCAACATAAAAACTTACATGTGCACCAATTTATTTGTACAAAAATAGGCACAGATATATCAAGAGCCATTTGATGTACGCCGGCTCTACAAAATAAAAAGAGATTCACGTGTACGGTGTACCGAACCATTCCTTCCTGATACATCCGTGATCAACAATTTTTTTTGAACAAAAGCAAGCCATAAATTCAATTGTCCCATTGTTATTGGCACTTCTTCTTATTTAGAGTAATGTTTTCGTTTTCTTCTGTAAGCATCTCCAATTATGGGGTTTTCCTTCAAAATGAAGAATGGAAGTGACATATCAAGGGGAGATTTTGTAATTTATGTCCTCTTTTGGTCAAAAGGTTATACTTTTTGGAGGGACCCATCCTCCTTTTTGGAGAATTGGTTCTTCAAATTTGAAGAACCAAAATAAATTTGAAAAATGGATGCGACAAAAAGGAGGATGGGCCCCTCCAAACAGTACAACTTTTGAGGAAAAGTGGGTATAAATTACAAAATCTCCTCTTAATATGTCACTTCCGTTCTTCATTTTGAAGATTTGAAGAGTGGTTGGAGATACTCTAAAGCGATAAGGATGTCTGTCAGGGGCCTTCAAAATCACTGAACCGCTATTTTCGTGTCTGAATTTTGCCTTTATACAGTTCCGAGAGCAGATGAAGTCTCATCTCATCTGATTGAATTCGAATTTTCCCATGTCACACAAAATTAAAATGGGCAAACTGGTTCTTCTTCTGCTCGTCGTAGTAATTGCAGTAATGGTAAGTTCAGTGGTGGCAAAAGCAGGCGGTCGTGTAGGCGGCGGTGGACGAGGACGAAGTGGCGGTGTTGGATTCATAGGCGGGCAGGGAGCCGCTCACGGAGGAGGGCATCACAAGTCGAGCGGAGTCGTGCCCGTCGTCTGCTGCTCGTTTGTTTATCCTCTCTTTTTAGTTATCCTCTCTTACTTCCTTGCTTAGTAGCATATGGCAATGTTCTTGCCTTCAATTGAAGAAAAGAAGAAGAAGAAGAAGAAGGATACATTTTCGTTTTTCAGATTTTGAACAGTCGTTCGACTTGTAATTAATCATTATGGAATTGGGAATCGTTTGAATGTATGAAGTTTATGGGAAAGTTATTTGAGTTTCATTGGGTATATATTAGTTATACTGGAAAAATTTCTCCGAAAATGTTTAGGAAAGGGAAATGCAGTCCGACCCTTTATTTCTCTTTCCCATATATTTTTGAAGAATTTTTCATGTACCTTAGTGCCTCTGTTGTTAGGGTTCGCTGTGTTATCTTTAAAGGGTTTGATGTAATCCACCAACCCTGTTTTTGTACTGGTTTGATAAATTGTGTATTGCTGCAATGAGAGAGAGAGAGAGAGGAAATAATCATCCGAAATAGGCTAAAATACAAAAGTTTGATCTTACTGTTAATGGATTTGGGGGTAATTTTTTTTATTAATTTACAACAAAGATCGTTGGGTGAAGAGGTAGAAAATATTATTAAATTAAAAATCCCCGGCCAAAAAAACCAAGTGCAAAAAAACAACACAACACAAAACCGTCTGACCTAAAATCACCGGCCACAAAACTACCTACAAAGAAAATAACAAAAAAATAATAAAGTACAGGAAATAAGAAACGCCGGAGCAAATTGGCGGAGTTGTCACTACACCGCGCTGCCGTTGTCAGGAGTTCGAATATGGAAATCCCAGATCCGGCTCCCCCATTGCCAAAAAATCGGTTTCGGCCGCCCACGGATAGAGGAGAGGACCTCGAAACCCACGGGGAGTCACCGGAAACCATGGTGGTGCTGTAAAGGAGAGGAAAGGAAGAGAGGAGGAGGAGGAGGAGGAGGAAGAAGGTGGAAGGGGATGGTGGGGAGGGGGAGTGGGATGGCTGCCGGATTTGGAGAACCCAGGGAGAAGCTTCTCCCAAAAGCTCTTCTCACTCTCTCTCTCTCTCTCTAAAACTCCTCTCAACATGCAGGATTGAAGAGAGCTTTTGATTTTGTGCAAATTAACACCGACTTTAGATTGACGAATTTGATAAGAATTTTTTTAAAAAGGAGCAAAGTTTGTTGTCAAATTATACATTTGGATGGAGTAATTTGGTGAGAAATTAAGAGAAAAGTAAGTTTTTTTTTTTTTGCTCCTTTCACTTTCACAAAATCTCATCAAAATAGGGAGTTTTAGCGCCTTCGTTATCACAATATTGTGACTGTTTGATGTATGAGAACGGAAAAAAAGTTTGCATCGATAGATTTTGTTTATTAGTTTTCCATGCATCAAATGGGAACATCGTTAGTTTAGATAATGCTAATAGTCATGAATTACTCCCTCCGTTCCAAAATAATAGCCTACTACGAAAAGTCGTGTCATTTTTCAAATAAAAAAATTAAGTACTTCCGTGTATCATTTTTCAAATTTTTTCACACCGAATTACGGTACTCGACAGAGTACCTTATTTTTCTATTTGAAAAATAGTAAGAGAAAGAAAGTGAGATTATTATTTAGGAACGGTGGGAGTAGCATCTTATTTAGGCCGAGTTTTCCGTTAGATTTTATGGAAAATCCCATAAAATCACGCACTTGATAAAATCACTCTCTTTCTCATTAGATAAAATCCAAATGTGATTAAATCACCACTCAATGCATCATTTACCATTTTACCCTTCCTTTTCTTTAAGGGACCTCACCATATATAATAAAAATGAACATTTCAAATGAATCTGGGGGCAAAGCCGTAATTTCCTCTTCTGTCATTACCTCTTATACAGTAGGCTCATTTTATCAAATGCCTCATTTTATCAAATGAGGTGAAAGGGTGATAAAATCACCTCATTTTATCTAACGGAAAACCCGCCCTTAGAAATCGAAACCTTTTTAAAAAAGCATGTACTATTCATTTTAATTTTTAATTAATAGAAAAACAACTCTCCCTCTCTCTCTAAATCCCCCTTCCTCCCTCCCCTGTCACATGTTTTTCTCCCCTCTCCCCACATTTCTCTCTTTCCCAACGTCTCATCAGAACTGAGAGATTGTCAACAGCAAGCTAGTCTGGGAAGAATTGAAAAAAGTTCTAAAGACTCAAGTTTTTTGTTTTATCTTCTAAAAACTCGAGTTGAGTTTGATTTTATTCACCCACTTAAAAATAGACGCACGTTACCCACCTCATTAATAGTTGATACTAACTCATAAAAGCTTCCTTTATTTCAAATTATGGTTATGTTTCAAAACCAAAATAAAAAGATCAAATCAACACTTACCTATTTACTTTGGGGTCATATCCCACGTACCTTTAATTGTGACAATATCATAGAGAAAATCCAATTAAGTAGTAGAAATTTTATGAACCTGTTTCTCCGTTTTTGGGAAAAACTCAATGGTGAAACCGCGCGCGCCGGATGCGGTTTGTGTTGCGGGCGTGCCAGGACCGTGCGGTACAGTCCGATTATTGTAAAGGCCTTCATGCCTTTTCTGACTTCTTTCGTAGCGAATTGCGTGCAACCCAAAGGGTAGAGTTGCAAAGTGGTTCATGGTTTGCCTTGTCGTAAAGGACTTTAATAATTTCTCAACCGTGTTGAAAATGAGAAACAACGAGATAAATAAAATCCAACTTTTATTAATAAAGATTAACAAAATGCTGGGGTACAAGGAATCGTAAAACAAGGTCCTAGACTCGGGCTAGACTTGTAGAACGATGAAAAAATAAAAACAAGAACTAGGCTGTGCTAGAATCTTGTCGACGTAAATGAACTCAACGGAGTTGGTGGCTTCAACGAGATTGAGAGGCTTCAACGGTTGAGGATCTTTGATAGATGAGTCATGAGACTCGAGTAAGTCGTGAGACTTGGGTAAGTCGAGAGACTTGATTGTAAACCGTGAGGTTAATTGATTGTGGAACCCTTTTTTCTTCTTGAGTTCTCATATTTATAGGCTCTCGGTGCTAGCTTCCCTTGTGCCGAGATGCTGCCAAGTGTCCTCCTCAACTTCTTGTCTTTGTAGACGACTGCCAAGTGTCCCAAGTTGCCAATTTTCCCTCAATTTGCAGCGATTTGTGGCAGTTACATCCCATTCTTGGAGTCAAAACTCCTTCTACGTATAACACCCACTTCTCTTCTTCATGGGTCATGGAGTAATGGGATTGTGACAGTGCAATAGGAAAGTGCCAAGTGTCATACTTGCTTCTATATCCCTCCCAACTGGAAGTTATTTTCTCAACCTGGAGCCACAGAGGCCTTTACGCCCACTTTCTACTTCCTTATTTCATGGGTAATGGGGTAGTGGAGACTTGGCAACTCAATAAGAAAGTGCCATGTGGCAATAACCACCTCCATTCTCTAAGGAAAAATCCAACTGCCTCCTATATCAGTGGGATTACACCCTTTTAATCCCCACATGGGAATAAGAGTTACGTATAACTTCTCCATTAAATTGATCTTTATGGAAAATTATTCCACGTATCTATTTCACCTGGGTTTTAACCGAACAAACATGGGTATTAGGCCAAGCTTCATTAAAAATTAATTGGGCCAGAACTTAATAAAATAAAATTAATGGGGCCCATTAATTTTACAAGAGAATTTAGTCCAGTTCGGTCAAAAAATAATACTTTTTGGCCCTTTAGGAAAAAGTGCCAAATTTGGGTACAAACAGAACCCAAGTCTAATGATTCGGAGAAAGGCACATTTCATGCCAAGTATGGTTCATGGCAAATTCATTTGAAACCATCGATCTAATATGTAAACAGACACGTTCAAACAACATACCTTGCACCCTATGCGGCGCCACCAATGTAGTATAAACTGTGATCGACAAAGTTTTGACTCACTCGCATGGAAAAAAAAAAGTTTAGGATGAGAGAATCTGTCACTCATTTCTCTTTCGAATCTAAACAACGATCAATAGAGAAGAGAGGCATATTTATTGTAGACTAATGGTACAACAATCATGTTGTGGTACTATAACCATTTGGCGTCGTGTATGTTGCGTGCTCTATTATGTCCTTAAGGTTAGTTTTTTTAATGGCGAGGTGGGTGTATTGTATATGGCTCGATTACACTCTGGTGTACATGTTGTCCCTCATTTGACGCATAAACTGGGTAATCCCACTGCATGAAGCCGAGAAGGAAAGATGCACTTGACCTGGATTCAAATTGGAGACAAACCAAACCACATTATACTACTAGTCTTACTTGAATCATGGCTTCCAACGAAGCAAAATTTATGTTCTTTTGCCAGTACATTTCACTCGTCTTTCCCTAACGGCTCGTTTGGATGTCAGATTTGATTTTGGATGGATATAAAATGATAGACACACCTGCTAAGAAGGGTGGATTTATAATCCAGTTTTTGGAGGGTATTTTGACTTTTGAGAAGGTGGATTTGGAAGGTGAATATCATATGATAAGTTGTCAAATGACTCAATTGCCCCCAATTTATTAAGGTAATGGAAAAATTGGATAATTAAAAATTTGCAAACGTTGATACCCTACTTATTTTATTATAAATATTTTATTGCTGAAAAATAAATTAAATTTTATATTATGTGAGTTTTTAATTATGTGAACAAAAAAAATGTTGTTTGAAAAAGCAGTAGAAAACGAAAGAAAAAATGGAAGTGTTTAACAAAGTCATTCGGGACCCAACCCAGATCCAATTGCCGTGCTCCATTTTTTGATGTGCTCCATTTTGTGGTGCTCCATTTGAAGAGAGAGAGAGAGAGTAACCAGAGGAAGTCGCTGCCGGTTGTGGTGATCGGGGGTAGTGGTGGTTGGATTTGGGTTGGGTCTTTGCCTGATGAGAGGACTTCATTTTATGGTCTTTGTTTGTTCAGTACTCTCTCTCTCTCTTTCTCTCTCTCTCTCTCTCTCTCTCTCTCTCTCTCTCTCTTTCTCTCTCTCTCTTCCTTCCTTCTCCACAGTGAAAAACAAGGTGGATTTGGAGGGGTGAAATGGACCCAAAGCACCCGGATTTGCCAAACGACAAGGGTACCCCATCGTTGGTATATCCGGCCACAACCGGATTACTAGTCTGGCTCTTCTCAAATCCACCTTCCAAAAAATGCAACTATAACACCAAATTTGTGTGGGGTTTGGAGAACAAATCTGGGCGCTTGGCAAATCCGAGTGCCATTTCCGGCATCCAAATGGGGCCTAAATCTCTCCCTTAGTCCCTCTCTCTCTGCTAGTAAAAGTATTTAGAAAAAACAGATTTTTACCTCTAGGTCTAGAGTAGAGGCATCTACTTACCATTAATGTTTCACTTTTTTTAATTACCATTAAGGTAAGTCACTCTTTTTTGGAGTTTAGGTTTAGGGTGCACTTTCCTATTATAGGATTTGAGTGGTTTAGACACTTTCATAGGGTATCTTAGGGTTTAGATTTAGGGTGCAATTTTCTATCATAGGGTTTTAGTGGTGTAGGCACTTTCATAGGGTACACTGGGATTTAAGCATATTCATAGGGCTAGGGTTTAGGTTTAGGATGCATTTTCCTATTATAGGGTTTTAGTGGTTTAGACACTTTCATAAGGTACCCAAGGGTTTAGGTTTAAGCACTTTCATAGGGTACTCTAGGATTTAGGCACTTTCATATGATTTGGGGAGTTGAGGAGAGAGAGAAATTGTGCTCATGGGGTCATCGCCTGATTTGCCGAAATATTACCTTGGTGGTGCTTTTCCAAAACTTGTTGGACATGTCGTTGTATTGGATGACTTTTCTGTACCGGCCCGTCATTCTCTCTAAGAAAAGAGGTGAAATGACCCGAAAAGCAGAGGTAAAAGAACCAGAGTTTCAGAAGTCCAAACTCAACGGATGGACTTGGGCCTCTTGTTTTTTTTTTTTTTTGGCGATTGTTTTTTTTTTGAAAACGGTGCCTTTGTTTATTCACAAGCTTTAACAAAACGAAGGACCAACACACCTAAACAACTTCCAAACCAAATTGAAGACAAACAAAAATTGCGATGGCTATGGCAGTGGCAGTTAAGCGGCAGCAACAGACATGGTGTCGAAAGACCATCTCAATTCCAACAATAATAATGGATATCATAGGATGAGTTGTCAAATGACTTAATTGCCCCCAATTTATTAAGGTAATGGAAAAATTGGATAATTAAAAAATTGCAAATGTTGATACCCTACTTTATTATTATAAATATTTACTGCTGAAAAATAAATTATAATTTATATTATGTGAGTTCTTAATTATGTGAACAAAAAAATTGTTTGAAAAAATAGTGGAAAACGAAAAAATAAATGGAAGTGTTTAACAAAGTCGTTCGAGACCCAACCCAGATCCAATTGTCGTGCTCCATTTGAAAAGAGAGAGAGAGAGAGAGAGAGAGAGAGAGAGAGAGAGAGAGAGAGAGAGAGAGAGAGAGAGAGAGAGAGAGAGAAAGAGAGAGAGAGAGAGAGAGTAGTTTTGACAATGTTTTAGGTTTCAAGTGTCTAACTGCTCCATGAGCAAATATGGGTGTGTACTGGGATACATTGTCAACAATCTTTCTCATTGCTTTAATTTTCTTTCCAAAATTTGTTCCATTATTTACAAGACTCAAAAAACGCGTAGAAATGGTTTTGGAAACAAAGTAGTAAAAAAGATTTCTTGGACGCTAGAATTCAGGTTGACCCCTTCAAAAAGTTTTTAGGTAATTTTGTTCAAAATTGATAGGGACACAATGACCCGGACACAACACCGAACACAATCCCTCACATGCACTTAGTCCCAACATGCACTTAGTCCCAGGCACATTTGTTACGCAGGACCCACATTTATGTGAGAGGTTGTGTTCGCGGTGTTGTGCCGGTTGGTTGTGTTCAATTTTGTTTGCAAAAATGAAAATTTAGAAAGAGACGTTTCCTAATTCCTAGGTGTACCTGAAGGTCTAGGTAGAGGTACAAAGTCTTCAATGAAGCAATTTCTCAGTCACCTTACGAAGTTTAACCAACTCTCTCATGACTCATTGATTGCAAGATTCGATTTTGGTCATAACAAAATGACGACAATCACCGAAGTTATAACTCCAATTCGATTGCGGTTTTACGCGGAAATTAAACAGAATCAAAGGGACTCTGATGTGTTAAGAAGATCAACTCCGTTTACAATTGGGTTCTGATTAGGTTGTGAAATAGTCGAGCCAAGTAGTAAGTTATTCAAGATTAGTCTCAGTCGAGTAGCGAGTTACTCGAGGAGTTCTGCAGATATATATACTGCTTTCTTGTTTATAAGTTGAGTAGTCTGTAATCTGAGTTTTAATGGAGTCGACCACATGCTGCACTCGGGTGATCTTCAAAATGAAAAAATGTTCACTTATTCATGGACGGAAAAATCGGCAGCAAAACAGCTTTAACAAGTTGGACACAATTTGACTATGAGCAATTCGATTTATGCATTTAACTGCCCTAGTTCTGAATGCTGATGATTTGCCTCTATTCCTCTTGTATTTTATCATTTACTCACGAAACCAAACAAGTTAGCATAAACGCGATGAAATCCTGAATCCGTCCGGCTTGTAAAACACCTGTTCAAAGAGAACTATACCAGAAAGGAACAACAGGAACAGAACAACAGCCTGTCACTGGCTACAAGCCTACAACTTTCTTACATAACTTGAGCCAAATGCTTAAATGGAAAGCCCATTGGACAGACTGATGGGTTAAGGTCATTGTATTATGTATGCATTAAGAACTTGCCCTTATTTCTCCCTCTGCACCTGAAAACCAAGAAAAGCTACCATTTTTGGCCCAGCAGATGAAAAGCCAAGAGATTTAATGTCCATCTGATTGAAGCCTTAAGAGTAAATGATCTTTCATTCCTCAATGGAAAGTCACCGTGACTCATGGGCCGAATGACCATCAATGGGTTGGTGTGGTGCCACGTGCAAGACTGGGCCAGGGGAGGTGAGCCGAGTTTGTGGAATTGTGGGCGGGTGGCTATTGGGCCTAATGGTATTGTACCTGGCCCAACCCACCATGCGTATTGGATCCAGTTGGCCCCACCTGGATGCCAAGGTGTCAGTGCTTGGCCACATGGTGAAAGCCGTCATGGCACTCAACAAGGTCGTGTTTGTTGCCACATTAACGAGGCCATATGAGGGCATGGGGTGAGCTAGGCACAAGGTGCTTGTATAAGCAACCAGTTGAAACCCTTAAAAGTTGAGTACTCTTAAGTACTTTCCTAGAGAGAGACTTAGGCATTGGAGTGTCATCCAACTTACTTTCAGCATGCTGGCAATAACGAGTCGTTCGTTTCGCAATTAGCTCTCACGAAGAAAGCAATGGATCAGAGCAAACTCATTTTCACAAGGTGGACGGAAGAAGGAACAACCTTACATTTTGTTTACAATTTTCCTGCATGTGGGGGTTGTTAATGCCACGAAAAAATTCATCATTGGTTTGATGCAAAAACGACATGTATGAAGTAAAAGACAAAAATACCCATGCAAGAGAGAAAAGTTCAAGTAGTTTGAAGCACATTACTCAAACCCCTTAAAAAGATTGAGACCAATTACTAGCATCATTTTCAGCACAGATGTTTGATATATAGATAAATTTGCTGAAACAGCTACCTGTTGATGTGTATATAGACTAAGAAACAAGCAGCACTAATCACCATCTAGTCCTTACCCTCAAATTTTACTCTTCTGCATCCCCTTGGAGAGAACTGCTTGCTAACATCGGATCTGAGTCAGCTGAGTCGTTGTCCACAAACTCCTCCTTGTACATATCTTCAATCATAGGCTTCCACAGCCGCACCCGGGCATTTATGAACCAATTTGAAACCTAAAAAACCAAGAGATCATAATCATGCTCCAGGAGAATAAGATGGTAGAAAGTAGAGAAATTTAGGAGAAGAGCAACTTTACTTGGTTCTTTGTTAGGCCTGTCTGTGATGCCAACATAAGCTTCTCAGAGTCATTTGGATACCTGTTCAAATAATCATCAATGAGCATAAACAGTTAATGAGCAGAAAATTCTATATACCCTGCAAAATGTATTCTGCAGCTCATGGTAGAGGTTTAAGTGCTTAAGTATGCACTCCCCTTTGCAAATACTGACAGAAGAATTCTATACCCTTTAATTTTTTTCCATATGCACCTCAAATGGTACCCTTTAAGTTATTATGTGGGTGTATAATGCACCCTTTTGATCCAAAAACATATATCCATTTTGCACATATGTAGAATAGTCAGATAATCAAACAAAGCAACGAACATGTGGGTGTATAATGCACTAAACGGTTATGCAGTTAAAAAGACCAGATACACAATATAGCTATGATTGGTTTAATTCTAAGTCCAAAAGGAAAAATGGTGCCTAATCAACTTCTGCAAATGGGCGCTACCAATTCTTGACGGCAGTTCGGTAGCTTTTTGACATGGTAACCAGTTTATACGAATTACTCAACGGCTACAATCTACCTATTTGGATTAAATGTAAGAAAAAGCGCGTGTGTTTTTTTAGCACCTTCTAAAATGCTGTTTACACTATTGATTGAAATTGTGCAGTGGTGCTATAGACATCTCCATAAAATTGGTGTTGTAGAGCCCGTGATAAATGTGAGTATGGAGTGATTTATGGGATGTCTAGATCTTTATATGCGATTGTAAGATGTGCATTCCTTTAAATTGTTTTGAAGCACTTACGGGTGGAGAAAGTGTTCGAAAAGCCAAGACCGAAGGATAGTCACAGAGGTCTCAGGTAATCCCCTAATCGGTCTCCAGGCATGCCTTTGGCCTTGCACCATTCCAAGCTGTTGAAGCGACAAACGGTTCTGTCTAACTTCTTTATCAAACAAGCTAAGTTGCGAAAAACCTGTATTGATTTTCGGAGAATCATGGCAAAGTTTTCCCTTTGCACCAATGATTTGAGATGTTATTGCATCTCTTAAGCTGCAGAAATGCCTGGACATTGCTTGAAGGGCCAGAGCAGTGTAAGATTTTCCGGCTCCAGCACCTGCTATCATCTCAAACGAAGAAACTATGTCTTCCAATTGGCGATAGTATTGCTCATATCTCCTCTCCACCTAAAATTGCACCCAAAAAAAACAGCATATCAATTAGGAAAAATCAATTGGGAATCAATTTGACAACCAGAAATAACCCTTTTACAAAAAAATGATAGATTGACTTTTTTTGAAACTTGCTTTCTAGATTTCTTTTCAAAAGCAACTTATTTTTATAGAACATGCTAAGATCAGATATTTCAATTCTAAAAATCCATTTCCACCTAATTACAAACGGATAAGAAAATGGTGAATTGTTTTTCTTGCAAAAACAACAGATAAGAGGTGCAATGCAAAACTATTTCTGAAAACAGCAACCAAATTGGATTAATTTTCCTTAACCCACCTCCTCAAGCAAGGAAATAAGCTTCACAATTTTAGCTTGAAGCTCATGTTTATCACCCGATAATCCATCACTGCACAACTCAGCTTTTAGCTCAGAACAAAGACCAACAGAACCTCTCCTGCTATTTCGCGACAATTTTCTGATATATTTCTCATTCCTTAACTCTACTGCTTTTCCACCCACGTTAGCTATTTCTTCAAGAAGAACCTGTGCTGGTTTTAGATATTTGGAATTACCGACGAAAAATTCTGTTCCGTAAGAGGCAGCAGAACAAGACTGATTCAATGAGGCTGAGGATGAAGCCAAAGGACTATTGCTACCAATAAAAGAATAATCATCGGATATTCGCTCCACTCTCGGATTACAAGCATCCCTTGCTTCAGAAATGAAATAGCTTGGGCTAATGAGATTTGGATTCAAGGGTCTTTGTCTGAATTGGACTGAAGGAACAAGCATATCTGAATTGAGAGATAGGGAGAGCCTTTGGGCTTGTTGGTGATTGGTCTCATTTGATGCACCAAGAAGATCCATTAGATGTCTAGTGTGGTTGAAGTGTTGGTTTTCAAATTGGTTTTGACCGGTAATGGAGTCGGAGACGATGAATTGGTGCATCATACCTGAATTGGGGGGTGAGTCTTTTGAAACCATAGTACTGGAAAATGAGATGGAGTTTGGGCAAGAGTGAGACAAGAATTAGACTTTTTAAGAAATGGGTATTTTAGAAATGATCAAAGGGCACGAATATTGCTATTAAAACTTACTAGTTAAACAAAAAGTATTGATGTTCAACTGAAGAAAATGGAGTTGAAGAAGTGGAGGGTTTCTAGAGTGGGAGGTAGAAACAAAGGTGGAAAATGACCATTGCAGTTGAGGGTAAGAACAAGAAATTAGTGGGAATCAGTAGTGAAACAAACAAGCACTGATCTTCATCTAAAGGGTGGAGGAAGAAAATAGGGCAGTTGAAAAATGGGTATTTTGGTAAGCGATTTTTTTTCTTCTTTTTTTGAAGTGGGTAAGCGATTTCAAAGTGCATTAATACGAATTACTGAAAATTAGAAGTGAAACAATTAAGTACTGATGTGCAACTAAGGCAACTGGAGTTCAAAGAAGTAGAGATTAGAGGAGGAAATGATCAGATAAAGAACTGGAATCTGGAAATAAGAGAAGAGAGAAGCAAATATTCAGGTATATTCATTAGAAAGACACAAAGATCAAAACAAAAAGATGTTTAATGTGTCAAAATCATATGCATTAAATCATCTGATGAGTCCAATGACAAGTCCATATCCAAATAATAACTCTTTGGCAACTAAGTACAAACACCTGGTGGGAATGGTTTTAAGAACTTACAGAGATTGAGCAAAGCAAGCAAATCACCCAATCTTTTTGTCTAAACAAACATACCTCAGCTTGATAACTACCCATGTGAGGAAGAAAGCTAAGTTTCCCTCTCTCCCTCTCTCTCTCTCTATCTCTGTCTCTATACCTATCTCTTTCTGGGCCTGGTGAGCATAAGCAGCAGGAAGCTATAAATCCTACAATCATAGGCCTCTGAAAGCTCTTCATAGAAGCAAAAGGCCAAATGAAATGCTTGAAAATGAAAGGGAAAAAAAAAAAATGGTCCCCCTTTTTTCCTGAGTACAAAAAAACAAGCAAAAGCATCAGCCCTTCAGCTTTAATGCCTACTGTTACCTATCTTTGGGACACTCAAAAAAGTACTTTCATCTCTTTCTCTCGCTCTCTCTCTCTCTTTCTCTCTCCAATATCTATGATAAATTGTTCTGCTGAAATGGGTTTCCTGTAATCTGTAAAAGAAATGGAAAAGTGGCCTATCTTTTGCACACTCCCAGTTTTAAGATTGTCTGTTTATAAGTCTGAAACCATATGGGAATATCTAACTTTTACCCTGAGAGTTGTTGAAATTATACAAAATAGATGTTGAAAGGACACTGATACCAAAATCTTTCAAGGGCAAAAATATACACCAAATTATGAAATGGGTTGTTTGGGTCATACATGAGACAATAAATGGGTTTTAAATCAAGTACCAAAAGAAAAAAAAAACGAATGGGTTTTAAATCGTGATATCAGAAAATGAAATCAAGTATTGCGATCGTGAACTTTTGAACATATTAACAACGATCATATTAATTGTACACCGTGCCGCGAATTGGTTATAGAGCCGTATAAGAATAAGAACATAGTGTCAAATGTGACATGTGGACCTCATACGCACTTGTAATATATTAAGTCATAGAGATTTAGAATTCAGTGTAGCAATCGTGAAATTTTAAAATCATAATCAGCAAAAAAAAAAAATTGTAACACAATTGAATTAACCGTATACATAGCATGGGCAATTTGGAACGCAGTTGAATTAACCGTATATACTATATAACATGGGCTGGCTGGTGTGGAGCCAACTTGTATGACTAGTGGATCTAAACTACCACTATATAATTGGAATTAGGTCTCATTCTGTATTGGCAAAGAACCAAAAAACTTGCTTTATGGAAATTTTGGGGCTATATACCACCAAAATCCAGGTGAAAATTTCAACAAAGTTAAATAAAAATGTTAAACCTGAATGAAACTCCGCCCTTTAGCAAGGAACCAAATCAATCGACTCCACTTTTCATAACATCTCTAGCATGTACTATGAAATGGAGAAAATAGTCAATACGCATGCAATTTTCACTGTTACATCGGAGGCTAACGGTATCAAGTACATTACAAGCATTCGATATTTACTGACAAAAAAAATGTTTTGGGCACAAATGTTCGGACATTTCCAGATACAGATGGGCTTGAAACCGTTTGATGTCTGTCTTTCTTATGTTCATCATACGGGGATCCACATACACGTACATCAGACGGTTCTCAAGTATCCAAACATTTTGTGGTAGCATCGCTCTTAAAACTAGTTATGTAATTTCTTTGGTTTTCTGTGCTGATGAGATTGATTGATTGATCCTGGGTGAGATTGGGAAGGTTTGCAAAGATGCTTTAGTAATGATTACTATCTTTGTTCCTTTTGGCTCTCCTCCCCATTTCACACACTGTGTTTTTTGAAACAGTTTTTTTATCCTGGCCCCCCACTCACTGATTAAAGTTACCTGTGCATTCTGAGAGCACTGTGTGTACAGCTCCAGTAAATTACAAACCAGAATTCTGTTTTTCCCTTGCTCTCTCTTGTACGAGCAATTTTCCAGTACCTATTGGGTATCTCGTGTAACCAGTCAGCTCATTTAAGCCGTTCATTTTGGCTTTGGAAGGTCTGAATTGAGAGTGAGTGAGAAGAGATGGTGTTTTAATCTCGGCCGTTCAATACACTTTTGGACCGCTCGGATGCAATGTTTGGGTACCACATAGACTCAGCTATGTGGTACTGGAAGGTACCAAAAAAAATTTCCTCTTGTACTATTGCCTTTTACACATCCACTTTTTCCCTCCCCACGAATCAAAAACATTTACAGCAGATGAAAGAAATTCATACCCAAGAACATCTTGCTCAAAGTTGAACATATAAATACATGAATCATCCAAGAGAGTCCCGTCTTGAGCTAAAGTTTGAGGTGCCGCAGCTTTACGCTCCAAAAAATTACAAATTTTAAAGGCTTTTCGTACTTTGGTACACTTTATAATAGTCCAACAAAAAGAGTCTCATATTTTATTCTTGGCTTTTGCTCCCGAAAAATTAGGACCGGCCCTGGAATCATCCAAAAGAAAAATAGTGACGGCTGGCAAAGGCAGACCAAAATTGGTCTATGAAAATGAAAAATAATTGTCACCAAATGCATAATTTTCGTAGCTAGAATCATAGGCGATGAAATTTTGCCGTCCCGTTATCTTTGTCATGCTGAAGACCTCAAGCGACAAGAAAATGTTCCCTCAGCTTTAATAATATCTATATGTCGACAAATCTGGTCCTCGCGATTTGTGGTGAAGTTTACTTTTTCTTCTTAGATAACTAGCGTTGAACCCGTGATATGCACATGCGAGATTACTTGCACGCACAATGTCTATACATGGCAAGGAAATATTTATCCTCAAATAGTATTTTTTAGACAGATAATTCGCAATATGACCATATTCATCCTCATATTTCATCTAAACTAGTGGACGCCGAAATGGTTCGTCTCTGCTAAGATTTCATATTTCTTTTTGACTACTTGAATATCGCTCGCAAAGAACTTCCATGAAAGAAAATGGGCGATATGTCGGCTTATTTAGAATTTCAAATTTGAATTTTGTCATCCTGCTCATTTTTAAATTCCTCCCAAGTTAAACCAGCAAAGTGCCATAGGTCAAAACATCCATTAATTTTCCAAAAACTAGTTTAACCAAATACTACAAATATCAGTAAAAAGAGATGTAATGAATCCTATCAGTGAAAGACCAAAAAAAGGAAGTTGATTGATGACCTCTCCTGTCCACCAAGCATCACCATGTTATCAATTAGGGGTCCACAGCGGAACAATCAATCCGCCCAAACCGACCAAACCAAATTATCCGCGAATCCACCCAAGGTATGTTACGGATGGATGCGGATCCCTGTATTCTAGTTTTTGGCGGATTCAGTTCGGGTTCGATCTGTCTGATCCACCCAATAGCCCTTCTCCAATCCCCTTTATCCGCCCAATCCGCAACCTAACCGACCCAGCCGTATTACCGTACCTCACTCATGGGCGGGTGCGGATGGAAGATCCGACAATCCGCGATGAGCGGATCGCTTTAAGAACCAACCCGATCCGACCAAACCGATTAGTCGACATGCCTATTATCAATATTAGTTTCCCAGCACACTGTTCGTATCGAACTTACATGCATAAACCAAGTTACCCGTGTCTAAAGGCACGTGTCAGTTGTATCAAACCACAAATTAAACAAATAAGTACTAATACAATCCGTCTATCCATACGCACGTATCTTAACCTTCCATTTCAACAAGTCAATGGTTTAGATCTTAATTACTCTTTTTCCCGGTCAAAAAACTTTCTTACAGGTAAAAGAGTAAATAAAATCCGGACCGACGAAAATACTTTTGGACAGTCGAGATGTATCGTACTACACGGACTTCCATGTACATCGCTTTTTCGGTACTAATGACAATGGGTTACCATTGACCACTTACCAAAACCAGCCTAACTTCCTAAAGAGCAATTTTGCACATCCAACTGGTCAATCAAACCCAAGCAGTGCAGGGGGAAAGCACATAGCAGTTGCAACAGTCAACAATCAATTAATGCAAGAAATTTGCACGTATCCGCATTCACGTTCCAAGCAAGGTAATTGAGAAATGAGATTGCAATGCTCATCAGTCAAACAAATGTTGGTGATCAAACGAGCTTGGTACTCAAATATTTACCACAAAACAACAGAACAAATTGGCAGCCAATCTTTTCAAAATAGACGTTACAAGAATTGCAAACTGCGGAAAAGAGATGAAAAGGAAGTGGAATCGTGCAAGAAATCCCGTGTTTTTTGCTTCAACCTTCCCTTAACAACCCTCCTACTTTCGCTCTGAGTCAAACTACCAGCTACTACATCAACAACCCGACTTGATTGAGCAACTGTCACTCTTAATAAAAAAGATGATAAGCTGAAACCAATTTCATGAAGAAGTGCAGAGGCATGCTATCTACCAAGCTATTTGAAAAATTAATGCATGCTCCAGAAGCAAGAGAGGAGGGGTTTGACTGCTTCTTGTCTAACGAAACCCATTGAATCTCTCAAATCACCGAAAAAAAACTTTTCTAACTTTTTACAGTTTTTTCAACATGGTTAGTTGCCTAGCAGCGGAAATCCCAAAGGTCATCAAGGAATTGAGCTTCATGCCTTCATCTATGTCAATCACATCCTACTTGTACAATACTCAGAATTTGGAGTTGGTGTATTATCAAAGAAAGAATTATATAGATACCGTTAATTAAGAAACAGCAAAATTCTAGAAGAAAACAAAGATCAACTCTTTCTAATATGGTGCTCACACAACCACATTTTTCTTGTTTTCTCAATGTGGTTTGTTCTACGACGAATGATAGAATGAAAAACCATCCGTCAAAAAACTGCATATCTATACGTATCCAAGTAGCTCTAGTACATTGATGAGGAATTCAGTTTCATCACTGCCAATCAAGTAAAGATTAGGGCCACAAGTTCCACATATCCATCTTCCCCCATATTTTCTCGACCACCAATGTAAGGAACAAAAATTAGATAATGGTGATATGAAACGACAAGCTATTCCTTGTGGTGATGTGTGGAGCCAAATATACAAAAGAACCCAGCAAGTTGTTCATGTGCTCCTTGAACTCTCAAAATGAATGGTGAATCTATTCCCTCGGTATCTCGGATTGTAGTTTATTCAATCGGCAATCTCAGATACTTCATGTTCCCATCTATCGTCATTTCCAGCTGCTTCCTTGACTCCAAAAGCTCATATATCTTGTTCTTTTGTGCTTGCAGTTTTCCTCTTTTTGTTCTTTCTGGCAAGCTATAAGAAGTAAAAATGTAGTCTTAGAAATGTGAACTCGTTCAATTGAGAAGTAGAAGTGTTGAGAGAGAAAATCCGTACAATACTTGATTTCAAAACATTACTACAGAAGCCATATATATGGGCTTAAGTTTGTACAAACCCATTCATGTATAGGTGAAGGACTATGGGTGTGGCAGTACATGATTGAGGAAAATGAGCAAGGATAATACACTGCTAGAGGACGCATTGGTGTGCACAAAGAGCTTAAGCTGTTATTCTTGCAATATATTTAACATCCCCTCAAAATCAAGTGGATTTAACAGTCACGGTCGGACCTTAAGATCTCAGGATGGGAGAGTACAGGGCCTCTGGTTGAGATCCGGGATGTAATCCGGATAGTTGGAACCAGTTCTTAAGCAATAGATAGACCAGAGTGCACTTAAATGCACAATATTAGGAGTGACCAAGGCAACAGGCTAGTAAGGCTGAGTGTGAGATGTTGGCATACACCTCCAATGCAAATATAATCTCCAGCCACGTGGAGTACCCCCAATTTGGGAAACCACGTAAATATCTTGTGTTGTGTGAGTGTGATTGTGATTGTGTTGGTGTTTAGTTTAGATCCTAGGGAGCATGACACATACATGCCCCCCTCTCCAAACCAAGCTTAGCTCTAACACAGAAGCCGAGAAACAGAGAGCCACTACACCATCCAGAAAGGTAGAAACCATATACATAGTCATGACCATACATAGAGAACACAATAGTTAGACCTATTGGACGATTTTCTGATAAGTACCTCTTTTCCATCATCAGATAAATAACCACCATCCTCAAATCTCCTTTTCTCTGGTAATGCATCCAGCAAGTCTAATATCCACAGAAGGTGAAACGCATAATGAGCTAAGCAATATGCAAATACTTCAACATCACTAAAGCTGATTACTCCCTCCGTCCCTTACTGTAAGTCCCACTTTGGGATTCTAACTTTTTTTTTTGGAGACATAATCATTGCACTTTTCATTGTTTAACTTTCCACATTTGTCCCTTGAATTAAAATTTTAATTTGAATTCGGTAAAAAGAAACTGTCATTTGCCCAAATAAGAAGGGCAAAGAAGGAAATTTACTTAATTTTGGTTTTTGATTTTCACAGGTGGACATCAATTTTGGGAATAGTGGACTAACATTAAGGGACGGAGGGAGTACTAACCAATAAATCACTCTGAAAAGAACGACGTAAATGGCATGGATACACAATGCAACATGTTCGCCAAGAAAAGGTAACCTGATATGCCTATAGGCAACAACAGTGAGATGTTACCTCGGTTGCCTTTCACTTCCCTCGGATCTTTCTTTTCTCTTAATATCCCAAACACATCATAGCAAAGGTCCTTCATGGAGGTAGACACCTGCAAATTTTATTGGATAAGTAAAAATTCTTACACAAAAGAAATCTTGGTGGCAACAAATGACTATGCACACTAAAGAAATGGCATTTCTTACGCTGGAAAATTCAGATTCTGATGTACCGCATAGCTCGATTAACTTAATCTTATCAACCTTGAGCTGTGAAAGAAGATGACTACTTAAGGTAAATGCACAATGTTCAAAAACAGAAACAAGTCATTGCTCCCCACAACCCCTATTGAGTGTCGTGCAAGCACATTTTTGTGTGAGGCAGAGAGAAGAAAGAGGTTTAGGCACCTTATGCTTCTTTGCACACAAGTAAAATGCCACAGCAGTAAATACAGGGCGAGTGAAGTCGGCACTAGCCCGACGGGTAGCCGGTAATGACTTGAGAAACTGGTCCTTGTATCTAGCAAATACAACCACCACTTGTTAATACAATGTACAAACCAAATTGATATGTTCTAGCAAGTAGCTGAGAAATCACATTCCTATAACCATAACACGATATTACACAAAAACGTTAGGCCTATCGCTGAGTCTATGATCCGTAATATAAATTTCAGCATGTTGTCCAGAATGCACGGTCAAATGCTTGTCAATAAAAGGGTAAACATAAGCAGCCATGGTTCTCATTGGCATTTTGGCAAACATCAAACAAGCATTCATAAGAATGGACACAACAAATATTTTCCTTATCAAAATAAAAATGCTCATTTAAGCTCAAGACCAATGTGCCTTACTGAGATAAACCTCTCTGGACAAAAGGAATGAGTCGAACACATCCGAACCGAATAGCAAGTTCTCTGATATCAAGCTTGTTCCTGCAGGGTAACTCATCTCATCTTAGTCAAAAGGAAATAAGAATCAACAAAAAGAGTAATAAATAAGATGATGAAGAACCTACTTGACACCAAGGCCATTCTGCATTGCATTGAATGACCTGTTGTAGGCCTTCTCAGACATCCCACTCATCTTTATCGCGCTTTGTCGATCAAACATTACGTCAAACCTTCAATTAACCAAAACCAGATACTTCTAACTTACATTTCTTTCATATCTACATAAAATACACAATGGGGTAGCGCTTCGTCGATCAAACATTACTCAAACCTTCAATTATCAGAAATCAAATACTCCTGGCTTATATTTCATTTACATCAACACAAAAATACACAATGGGGAGCCGGGTGTCAAAAACTTTTGCTCGACTCCAAATATTCTCAGTAGTTATACTAGTTTTTCAAGCTAATTTGGAAAAGTTCTATGAGATTAGTCAGTACAACTCATTGGAGGAAAAAAAAAACCTTGAAAATGTCTACGTATGTGTAAAAAAATACCTAAAATCTCAAGTTATTAACCATTTTTTGGTCGGAACAAATAAGTTGCAAGTTATATATGCACGATGTATGCATACAAAATTTCAAGTTATCAACCATTTGTAGCAAGTGACAATAGAGAGGCATGGAATCTATTTCTTGTTTTTCCTTAACAAACACATATGTAATTCACTGGCAAAGTGAAATACAACAAATGTGAATTTTGTGAACATTGATTGATACCTTGTAGCAGCGATTTCCAAGCAAATAACAGCCTTACAAGTCTCTCCCTGCAAAATCACAACCAACAATTTCACATCCAGAATTCCAACAATTCGAAAAAACATGGACATTGTAAGAAAAAAAGTTAAAAAGAGACGTACAATTCCAATGGCGGAACAGTCGAATTGGATGTCGCAGAGGCGGCGGAGCTCGGCGGCTTTACGGATCACGTGCTTCGATTCTGAGAGCCCTAGCTTCTTGCCAATTTCTGTCACGTCCATATTTGGGGATCTCGGTTGGAGGAGAGAGAGAGAGAGAGAGAGGAAATGGAGGTAGTTTTGAGATTGCATTTTAATGGAGTAAGAAAATGCGGGAAGTATGGGCGGGAAGAGGAAATGGAGTTTTGGTTTCCATTTTCTGCTTTCATTTGCCGGGAAATTTTTTGGCGGCAATTAATAATGTTAAACTCAAATTAAAGTGCGTTGACCTTTCTTTTAAGAAGTTTTTTTATGAACTTTTAGTTTACTATGAGTATAAGCAATTTAGAAAATATACGTAACATAGTTTCCAAATATTTGGGGAAAAAAATGTCATTTCTCGTAGTGCAATTTGTGTAGGATCCTCAAACTTTGTGAGTGTGTTTGCACGTGTGTGCGCAAAAGTAGGAATACGACATTGGAAATATTTGTTATTTATAAAACAGAAGGATATCTTTATTGAGTGGATATATCCTGTATTTTCAGTCAAAATTTGTTTGGAAATTTTTTCTCCTCTTTGGCATTATCTAGCTCTTTTCCTTAACTAGTCAATAGTCTCTTATTCACGTAAAGCTATCAGCGAGCCCAGTCCAATCAAATTTATAAGATGAAAATGAGTTTTTTCTCCAAGTCTTAATGAGACAAAAATATTACTGTACATACATTAAACCTTTACATGCAGGTCTACGATTGCAAATAGTATGATTTTTATAATGTGTTAGTGATAAGTTTAAGCATATACAGGTGATAAACAAAACCCTATCCCAAAGAAATTAAAAAAAGTCAACTCTTTGTTTAAGATTGTACATTAAACCATTCAATATGGTACTCGAGCCTTTATTGAGTTCTAAAAATGAGCTAAAAGCTTGAAATTCGTGCTTGAGTTCGTTCATCAACGCAACGAGCCGAGCTCACAAACAATTCAGTTTTATCATTTATAGATAATTACAAGGCCTAAGGTGGATCAAGGGGGCAACGCTTCACTAGATTTGAATTACATTTCACAAGAAGATTATCATGACTCAACTTGTCACTAAATTAACCTGTCAAATAAATAGACAGAAAATATTAACACCCATCAATCAGACTTGGCTCAACGCCACTTACCTCATGCCTAAATTTACCAAAATCATTTCATCTTACAAAGGCACCAATTGTCTAGTAAAAAAAATACTACTTCTCCTTTTGATATTCCAATATAGTGCTGAAAAAAAAAAAATACTGTACCTTAGTGCCACTCCTTCCATTTATCATAAAATGTACATGAAATATGAGTTTTTTTTTTTATCTCATCCACCCTCCACCTTTTCCCAAATTCGCCCGCATTTTCCGAAGCTGGTTGCTGATCCGGTAATGGATGGATAATTGGATACGAAAGCATGCGAACCTTGTGAGCAGAAAATACAAAGAATACTAATGGCTCAATCTTACATTTGTGTCTCTTACTTTCATATGATCCTTGTGCTCCTGTCTTCGATTTCTTAATAGTACTAGTAGTATTAATGGTATAGCTGAAAGGTTTGATTTAGCTACGGGCTAATCAAATGGTCCATAATTCATGGGGCATCGATGCTCCAAAACCAACTCCGGCCAAGATAGAAAAACATGTTGCTGGGAGGCTATTCTTATCACCTGCATAGTTTGTTCTGCTTCTCCCCTTAGCATAAGAACTTCATAAAGCTGTTGAACTGCAACAGTCCATGCTTTACTCCTGTGTTGTGTCGACACCCCATTGTTTGCCAGACTTTTATAAATCTGGATGAAATGGAGGGGGAATCAACTGCGCAATGCCTAAATTCCATTTGCTCAGGCGGACCGCAACTCAAATCCATGTCAACTGTACAACCTGAAACAGATGAAACTATGCCTTAAACAAGCAGATAAATATATGTTTTCCTCCACCAATGCCATCTGATGATCTGATAACAAAAGGGTACATCGAAAAAACAGAAAATGTGAAACACAATTTTTCTACCTTTGAGACAAAAAATACATTGAAATTGAATGTAATAATGTGGCATACAAGCAGTGAGTATTTACAGGATAATCTGCATCAATCTTCCTCCGTGTTAACTTGCTTCCCAAATTTCCTTAGTGCAAGTGAATATACCACTTTTCTTCTCACAGATGTTCCACTGGCTACCATCTTCACTGCCTTGATGCACAAATAGGTTGCCATTGTCAATAATTAGCAGTGTTTATTAAGAAACTACAGAAAGATAGACCACATAACACAAAGCTCGGGTCACTTCTAATAACGATTGAGGCTGAACAAAAAAGTGCTTTTGAAGAAATAATGCACAATATAATGATCGTTAATGAGATCAAATTCCCCCCACTAATGCAGATTGACTTCCATCTAGACCCAAAAAACTACATTCTAAACAAGCGAACAAATTGTAATAATGCTTTTATCCAAAAGAAGCGTGTAGTGATGTATGCCGCAAAACTAAACTATTTCGTCCCGTGATACATTTTACCAATTCACAATGTGGAATTAACCTGTAGTATATTCCTACGAAACCAGTGAAGCCTGATGACACTATTAAGTTGAATATTGGAACAGCCCAGTTCCATTTCTAATAAATTCCTATATGATTTCGAACCAGGAAATATTGTTCAAATTTTTTTTTTTTGAAAATGGTCAAAGTAATGAATGCCCAACTTGGGAGTAATTTTAACTGAAAACCTATCAAAACCCAAGACCGTAATGGGTGCTGGTGGCAGTACCTTCTGAGGTTCAAACCCAGTGGTTAAATAAAAATCTAACATGCCCAGTATTTTTTAGACTGTACTGAGACAACTCAGACAAGTATCAGAAGTTACTGATTCCCCAGGGGAACGTGAGACAGTGGTTTCAGATATTTGAGCCAAGACTTCCGAAACTTTTATTTTGTTTCTGTGGTGCCCTAGGAGGCTAGGACGTTTTGATCCCTTAACAGAGACATTTTGAAGCACCTAATTGGGTTGCAAAGGCTCTCAACAGAGGCATTTTGAACACTTCCTGGGTTTCTTGCCCACCTGCGGATTTTAGTTTCTTTTCTTGATTGATGCTCCCTTTGTGGGGTTCTAGCCTCTTGGCATATTTTCGGAGTTCAACAAAAAACAAAAAAAATGCCTAGGAGATAATTCCAGACCTTTTTCATGATAAATCCCACCTGGAATGAAACTAGAATCAAATTTACATCAATTCCAATTTAGATTCACCAAAAGCTAAACGGATTTTGCTATTCCTTTCAATCCTTCAGAGTTGTGCCAAAGATAGAAGATGGTGCATGCCAAACAAACATTATGAAAACATAACTTGTAAGTTTGTATGCACAGGCTGAATCGGAGAAAGAAAACTTTGTAAACCAAAAAGAGAAGATCACTACCTCAGATATGCTATAACCTGCAGAGATCAACTCTCTCAATTCGTTCTCAAGTTGTGATTCAGACGGAGTTTCAACCACTTTCGCTTTTCCTTCAATCAAGAAAGTGATTTCACCCCTCGGTTGGCGAGTTGAAAATACCTCTTTTGCTTCTCCCAAAGTACCACGCCAAAACTAATGAGGCGTCACCATCCACATTAGTAAACCGGAAATCATAAGAGAACCACGCCCAGATGTGCTACCAAGAACCGCAGTCAAAATATTTTGTAACTTGGAAATTTTGACAATCATAGTATAAGGTTATAAGGAAATTTTTGATGAAATGGTGAGCATGAGTGGCGAGTGGGAGCACCCAACGACTGGAAAAGTGCACTCTCAATCAATGAGACATAATAGGCACAACAGCTGAATTTCTAAAAACAGGTGAAGTACCAGGATTTGGAAGGCATCAAAACAGAAGAACAGGTAGGTATTGTGAGTTACTCAATGCAGACCTACCTCTTCGTGAATTTTTGTCATCTCTCGAGCGATGACGCATTGTCTGCGAATAAGAATAAATAGTCATAATTAGTCCAGTGACTCCAGTCCATTTTTCTCTTAACTTAAAAGGAGACAGAAATATAGACGAGGAAAAACTAGTTCATTATGCTTTCCTATTTAAAGTTCTCAGTTTGGATGATAGATGTGCCGACAAAAGAAAGAAAGTAGCAGATTTCATAGATTAAGTCATGACTGGAAATCACTAACATGAAAATCTTTTTTGACTGATCGTTTTTCCTTACTCAAATGTAGAAAGGATAATTGTAAGATGAGGCAACACAACGATGCGTAGAACGCCAAGTCAAATGTCATACAAAATGGTAAGAGTTAAGAAACAACATTATGGCCTGTAGAACACACAAGGCAAAGCACATGGTTTACCACAACTTCTGGTCCAAGCTCAACTCAAAAGGGTAGATAAATTATATCCAACTTTAGGGATGTAAGTTTCCCACTACCAAGAGTTGTTATCGTTTATCAGTTTTACGAGGGAACTAAAACCTTTTTCCACGTACATAAAAGATGAAAATACAACAGAGTCAGTGAGAGAAGTCATTAAGATGGCAAGCTTATAAGTTGACCAATCAACAAGAGATTTATCTATGTCATTAAAGTATTATTTAACTGACGCATATATGCAGATACAGTTTTGCTTCCAACAGTCCACCGTATAAAATGATCCTAGGCTTAGCTATATCTGTATCCGAAAACAGTGATTGCCTCTCAGCAAGTTATACCATTCTGTGGGTTAGACGGCAGGAGGGCTTCCTCTTCATCCAGCGGTTTAATATAACAAGGAATACTCAGAAGATACAGAAAATTAATATTTCAGGGGTAAAATGTTTTTCCAACATCTCCAACCCTTTGTGGGGTAATATCAGGTCAAGAAAGAATACCATATAGAGACCATACTTTGGAAGATATGTATTCAATACAACATTGATCGAAAGGACTGCCATTCACTTACCCTATAAAGAATTAAATGAATCGATGAAATCGATAATCGTTCCATGTTACAGGAGTAATTCAAATTGAGATATCAAAGAGGAGAAAACATGATATCTCTAAACTACTCCTACACAAATACAGGTATAGAAGGTTGTCGTTTCTTCAATCGACATAACACATATGCATACACAAAGGTAATCTTCTTATCATATGGAAACCACAAAATTTACCTCTCCTCACCGAAAGGAGAAGAAGCCTCTTCAATGAATTGGCATAGCTTATGTGGAGGGACGTAGAATATCTGTGTTGCTGCTTCATTTGCAGCAACAATCAGCCTCTCTCTTCTTGATCTAGCATGTTTAGGCAGAAAACCAACTGTACATAGCCAACGAAACACGTGATAGTAGGTACGACTGTACCCTCTTATTGAAAATATATTCTACAAACTTCAACAATAACGGTGGTGTATTTGTGAGCAACTTACCGAATGTGAATTCATCAGTGGCCAAACCTGAGGCAGAGAGTCCAGCTACTAAAGCAGAAGGTCCAGGAATAGGAATGACAGGAATCTTCTCATTTACACATAATTTTACCTGCATCAACATACCAAGGATATACTTCTCATGTCCACCATAGCAGAACGACCAGGGATGGGGAAAACAGGAATATTATCATTTACACAACTTCTGCAACGAGATTATAAAGATATTCTGCCCAACAACAAATCAAATAAATGTACAAAGTGAGTTTCATTCTTAATTAACATGTGCACCTTTTGGACTGGATAATTAGTAAGCCATGATGAGGTACTTGTACAATCTTAAGGCAAGAACTAGGCTAAGTAGTTCTTGTTTTTTCAATTTACATTGCTAAGATAATACTAACAGATGTACTTATTACACAGACAGACAGACTAAACAGTATTATCAGGTTTCTATCAGGCAAACAACATGGTAAAGACCTAAACCAGCACAACATGATAAAAGCTCAGTCCAAACCAGCTTAGACTGACATTATTAGCAAGTTTGTTTTGAGTAACTTAGAAGATCCTTTAACCAAAGAGTTTAGTTTTACCCAAAGCAGACCATTTATAGGATCACGAATGAACATCACACAGAACTTAAATGAAGAACAAGGAGAAATAAATGGATTAGGTAAATCAGTCCTAGATGTCTGCCTCCACTTGATTTGCATGCCAGGTTAGTGAAAGGTGAGGACCACATCCTGTTCTTTTATTTCCAAACAAACAGAAAACTAAACACAATGACAGCAGGATGCATAAAGCGCTCACCAATGCCATACCCGGATCACTGATGCCCGGAGTACCTGCATCACTGATTTGAGCCACAATTTCCCCTTCTCTTAATTTCGTTAAAACTGCTTGTTCTCTTTGAGACTCATTGAATTTGTGAAAACTCAGCTGCATTTATAAAGCATAAAGTTTAGAAAGGATAGAGAAACAAGAATCAGTTTGTTTAAAAGCGACAACATGCTTACAAGTGGAGTTTTGATATTGTAATGCTGAAGCAACTTCCCCGAATGCCTTGTATCTTCAGAGAGTATCACATTGGCAGCTTTTAACACGCGCAGTGCTCTGCATGAATGAGATAATGAAAGTTGTACATGAAAAACAAGCTTCCGTGGCATTTTCTTCAAACTATCAAATAGATTATTAACAAAATTTGCATTTCATCCACATATTGAGGTTCAATGATTAGTCAGTCTTAGTCTTGGTCTTAGTCAGGTACCGTAACGTGATGTCTTCGAGGTTGCCAATTGGTGTTCCTACCAGATACAAGCCAGGTTCCAAAGAGCTCTGCATATCAATCACGACATGTATCAAAATAATATTCGTATTAACAACTATACAGCAAGAAGTTATCTAAAGTAGGATTCAGTGAATTAGATCCCCTGGGGAAAAAAACTACAAAAGGAAATTAAGAACCCCAAAAAGTGATGCAAACGAAGAAATTCAAATAATAATAATAATATTGGATTGTCTCTCTGATTCCCTCACAGTTTTGAACAAAGGAGAAGCCTATGATATAATTTCAACCAATACTTGCATAGCCCAACCAAAACGACTCGTAACAACTACCAAATATTTTCATAACTAGCCAAAATAAGTAGGAACATGTCCCCACGTCCTATACACACCAATTCATAACTGACCAAAATTACCACATAACAAACACCATAACAAAAGGAGCCTTGACATACATAGCATCATACCATAAAATGCAAATATACGAAGCATAAAATTTGTAACTAACCTAAACATACATAAAGTCACTTATCTTCTTCTTTTTTTATATTACGTATTTGTTTACAAAAAACTGCGTAATTACAACTGTGTACCATAGTTTTCGCCTTGAACATATAATCATTGCTGGGACAAATAAAGACTTTTAAATAAAGGCTGCCTATCACTAACGCTTAGGGCTGCTATGCGAACCAAGCTACTCAATTTCGAGCTCATACTCAGCTCATTAAAAGCTTGTTCAAGATCTATTTATTTCATAAATCAATCAAGTTTGAACATTTTTTTGAAGCTCCTTCAGGTTTTAAAGCAAGCTCAAAGAAGCTACTGCTCATCCGGTTTGGAATATATAAAAAATTCAAGCTAATCGAGACTGGCTCATGTTGGGCTTAATTAAAGCTCGTTTGAAATCGGCGTCTCTTACATTGGAGATTTTCCAACCACGTGCTCGGCTCGCTTGGCATATTGGCTTATTTAGTATCACCCCTACTAATGCTTTCCACTCCAAATCCAAATAACTACTTCTGCTTGGCAATGTTATTCTTTAATATTTGGTTCTTAGGAACGAACAGAAGAATTATACAGTATCTGGTAAAATGGTAGAAATTTACGAAAGAAATTTCTTTCACCCTTTACCTGTTTTGAGGAATATCGAGGGACATCTAGGTCAGTGGAATCAGTAGAGCTCTGAGAATCGGAACAAAACGAGAGAGCAGAGCTTCGAGGGTAAAGATTGGAGGCGGGTGTGGTGAAGATTATGGTTGAGCTTTTGAAACGCCGTGGATGAGCGGCGGCGAGACAGAGGGACAGTGATGACGCCATTGATGAGTGGAAGCGGCGTATCGTTAACATTTTGCTTCGCTCCTTTCGCGCTCTGGTTTTGTGTCTCTGTTTATTAGGAGGCACACCAGTTTAGGGGGAAATTATGACTAATTGAAAACGTGGTTGCTAAACGCGCTTTTACGAAAACAGGTTTGCAAACCACGCCTTTGCAGCGAACAATGCCATAATTAACTTTTTTGTTAATCTAATTGAAAACGTGTCTAGCAAACGCGCTTTCTAAAATCGTGGTTGCAAACAACGCTTTTTGAATCTTGGTTCTCTGCTGGTTTTTCCCAAGAACGCTTCCTTAAGTTCCATCTCCATGTTGCTAAAACACGTTCTCAAGTACCGTTATGGTGTTTTTTGTGTTCTTCGTTAAAATGAGCTTTGAGCTTTGTTGGATATTTGTTTTGCTGCGGTTAGGTTTTAGATTTTTTTTCTTTTCTTTATCTTTCTTGCTTTTCCTCCAGAGGTATGCTCCTTGTAGGCTGTATATTCGGTTATCCTTTTTCTATTTCAAGCTAATTTACCCACACACACAAAAATTGAGAATTTGATTTCCCCATTTTTCGTTCGTTTAGCTATTTAAATGGCAAAAAATCCATCATGATGAAAAGGGGCAGAAATCAAGACCCTATGTACATAGAGGGTATTTCTAATGGAAGAGAAATTGAACAGATTAGGGTTGGCAGACCTGAGTGGAGTTCACAAGCTGCGGTGAAATTGGGTGAAATTGAACACTAGTGCTTTTCATTTCAAATTGGGGAGATTTGTGAGGGAGGAAGAAGAAGTGAACGATGGGTTTAAACCAGGTTTAAGCACAAAAGCGTGTCTTCCAAACACGATTTCTAAAAGCGAGGTTTGCAAACACGCTTTTAGGATTAATTTAATTTTTGGGTTAATCCGTTTTAACCAACCCAGAAAGCGTGTTTCTCAAAGAAGGCGTGATTTTTAAACAAGATTTCACGTAGTTTTGAAATAAAGTTGAACAATGTGTGTTTTAATTAATAAAGTTAAAAAACGCAAAATGGTTAATGAGCCCTAATTGACCAGAACTTCAAATTAGGAGCCAAGTGCTTAGTGGTTTACATCTTCGATCCTGACCTATTTTAAGACTCAAATTCAAAATTTGGATAAAATTATTAAAAATTCATCTTCAATTTTTACCGAAACTCGCTAGACCTGCTGAGCCTCATCGGACCTTCACCGGAGTTAATTCTATCATCTCACTTATTTACATACTAGGTTCAAGGTCTCGTGCCTAGCACGAGTTTTATGCCCGTGTATTTTAATTCAGATTTTATGGACTCAAATGCGTAACCAACAAAACTCTAGGGACTCAAATGCGTAAAGCAACAACCTCCAGGGACTCAAATGCGTAATTTAGACATACATAGCAAAAGGACCAAAAGGGCATAGCGTTGTGGAAGAATTACAAGAAAACCAACAGGGCAATTTCCAATCGGAGGGCAAAATTGGCAAAATGTGGCATTTGACCAAACACCAATTTTTTTTGGCCTCTCTTTTATAAGCCTCCGGAGGAGGATATGTCATTCATAATTTAAAAGAATAAATTTTGGGTGAAAATAGGTTTTTCCATTGATGGGGATTTAAACAAAATTTTACTCAAATTTGGGTAAAAAAAGGTGTGATGACTGGAAATGCTCAGCTGCATGGTTTGCATGGTTTACATCACCCTCTTGTTTGTTCTCAATCATTATCGCTCTGCGCTCACGCTCTCAATTCTCGTTAAGTATTTTTTTTTTTTTTACTGTAATATTTTGGAAGACTCTTTTAACCTCATACTTCGCTTCCACACATTATTTTTTTATACAAATTTCATGAATCACTAACTACATGTCTCCGTCGTAAAAAGTGAGAGAAAAAATGTGAACGTCAAAACTGAGCAAAACTCCGCATATATGACACAAAAGACAAGTCCAAAAGAAAACAATATTACTACGCGTATGCACACCCACGTACGCATAATGCACGGATGGTGCATCTGAACCGTTCAAAAGCATATTTTTTACGGTCTGGATGTTAAAATACTCTTTGACTGGTAACACTTACCGGTCAACAGAGTGTTTAAAATCCGAACTTTCGATTTGTTGAAATGAATGGTTAAGATGCGTTCGTGGTGCCCAGGGGCGGGCCCAAGGGGAGTCACCCGGGGGCACGTGCCCCCACTGACCCCCTCGCAAAACTCAAAAAAAAAAAAAATTATTCATATTATATATTTAGCATAGTTATGCAATATAGCGTTATATATTTAACATACACACTCATAGATAGATATCTTAAAATAAAAATGTAGAATTAATTATGTGCTCATTTTCTGGTTTTTTTATAAAATATATGCATTACAAACATTATAGTTCATAATAAATGTATTAATTTAGCAAGATCATTGACTAGAAAAAAATTGCACGATTATAATTAATAAAGTGCTCCTATTGGATTGGATTCCTGGGTCCGCCACTGTTCGTGCTACATGCGTACCCGGGTGGGGTTGAGAAGAAAAAGCCCTAGAAGAGGAGGTTGTTTGTGACATCTCGCAACACTCAAAATTCAAGAGATGGCTTTGCAGAGCTTATTGGCCCGCCTTCCACGTAAAGGCCTTCTTGGGAGTAAGTCGCCTCTGCTGCTGCTGCTGCCGCCATGGAGGATGTCACATACAAAAGATGTTAAAAATCTTCCTTCCTTTGCTCCTGATCAACATCTCCAAACTGACAATTCTCAACGTGATTATCTGCATCCTCCGCCAGAGACCTTGACCTTCGTGCATCTCAATATTCAAGGAGATGACCTGATTCGTTTGTGGGAAAGAATGGCTGCCCGTCGCGTCCGTGGGTGTCTAGTTTGTTTGGCTTTCAGTCAGGATGGCGAGACATTTGCTGAACTCCCTGGAACTATGATACGGTCCGATGGTATAATCGCAACTCCTGCCAGTTGTTTAAGTTCTCTCGAAAGCAAAGGACTCAAAGTAACGGTTGATGTCAGGATTTCCGACACCGGAGAGATCGTACAATGGTGTCTTGTTGGATGCTGCAGGTTTTTGCTCTGATATAGCTTTTGTAAAGATTAGCTCTTGCGGGCAACAACCAGTACCGGCATTTGGAACGTCGGATTGCCTGCGTTTTAGGTTTTATGCGGTGGCTGCAGGCTGTTCATCTCCATATAGGGGTTGTGTTTCGGCAGAACCTCGTTATGTTGGATGTGATTTGGGCCCATGTACAGGCAGGAGGACATCCGGGACGATTATAGAAGCGGAACTTGCCAATATTAGCGAGGTACTTCTCTCTCTCTTTCTCTCTCTGTATGTGTGTGCATGCGTTGTTATAATTATGACTTGAATTTTGAACGTTCGAAGAAAGGATAGCAAGAAAGTGAGTCTATGTCATGTTTAAGTCAAATATGCGCAAATTCCAATTTAGATCATGACCTTGAAGGCAGGATTTGGGCAAAAATTAATGTTCTTGAACTGTCAGCACTTAGGGGCCTAATAAAATTCCTAGTAGGCCATGATTCTTTGATTTTCAGAATGTTGTTGCATCGTACCTTAATGGTGTTCGATCTCATTTGCACTGCTTAATGTTCTGTGATGTAGCCTGCTAGAATTGGCGAATGTCTTGTCGATCCGTATACAGGAGTTGCTGGTATCATCCACTATGTGCATGACTATGAAGTTAAAGCCACGCCAATCGAACTTGTTTTCGATGCTCTGGAGCACATCGAGATGCATAGGTCTACCCAGGAGAGTGATTTTCGTGGATGAAGCCACTTGCAGAACGAATAATGTTTGCCAATGAAGTCCCTATATCAGACTCTGTCACTTTAAATAAGGGGCATTTTTGGGGATTTTGAATAAAAGAAAAACTTTCTCAGTACCACTTCATTTTCTTTTCTTTCTCTGTAAATTTTTCCTTTCCCAGTTGCAGTTCAAGAAAAAGTTGCCATCGTATTTGCATCTTCATCCTTCTCCTGTACGCAGCCACCACCAGCTACTGTCCCACATCCGAACGGTTGCACCCTGCCGATTTCTTACATACTCATAATACAGAAGACAAGAATCGATTGAACGCAAATAGAATTCGAACCCAGATCGAAGACTCTTTGAAACCTAGTTTTCGAGTACAGTAACTGCAACCCCGCCAACACCATAGGTTTTTGTGTGTAACATCTGGACTTTCTCGAAGCCCCTAGCTTTCAGGTAACTACCACAGCACCAACACCGAAGGTTTTTGGGTGATTTATGTGCCAACGGGTTATGACATTGCTCTCGTGATTGATCGTCCACCAGCCGGTCATCGGGTGCAAGATCAAGATCACGTTTCTTTAAGTACTTTCTCCAGAAAGTAAAGGTGACAGGAGAGGTTAAATAAAAATGCACCAATGGTATCATAAAAGAAGCAAAAAAAAAACAAGGCACAAGGGCACAAACTTAACCATACTAACATAAACATAAGTACACCAGTCACCAACCAGCCTGCTTTGGTTCTCATACATGTCCTCGGAAACATAATACCTAAATTTACAAATTACAAGTACACAAAGCAGGGCCACCGGCATTTCCACCTTACGACAGCCGCTGGATTTTTTTGAAATGTTTGGTTCTGTTCCCTAACAGCAGTTAGGCTATTCAAAATGGAAATCTTCTCTTCAAGTCCTATTTCAATCGAAATGAAAAGCAAGTTACATCCTTTTTCCCAACCCACACATCCGGTGTTCGAGGATCTTCTGGCCATCGTTCGGTTTCGTAACTACACTTTATCATCATGGAACCACCATCTTGTCTCCTTCGGAGATCTGCCGTTCTTGCAGTTCTTCACGTAGCGATCATTGTCCGCAGGCCGTTGCTGCACAAGACAGATGCCAAAGGCCATTGAGAAAATACTTTTTCACTATCAGGTTGTGTTTAGATCATGGATTTATAGAGGGGTTAAGGGGGGAAACAAAAACGATAAGATAAGAAAGTAACGAATAAAAAAGGGCTAGAATTTAATTATTGGGTTTCCTGCCGTTTTCCTTGTCACTGGTATATATCCTTTCCAAAATCCATAATCAAAACACAGGCTTAACTAAAGATTATCCACACGCACAGAGAGTCACATATACACCACTTCCGGGTATCCACACAATGTACACATGATATATCAAAGCATTAAACTGCAGCAAAACAAAATCAGACCTTAACGGGGGAGCTTGACAACATGGAGAGGATGCTGATGCATACGGAACTTACAGTCATGGCTGGGGACCACGAATCATACAAGATATCTGTAGAAGAATTGTACAATCCAGTAAGTCAGTTATTCAGCGGCAATAGAGTATTCATACATTTTCTTCCCCAGATAACTCACAGTGTCCAGGCCAACCCTGATACCCTTGCACTACTTACGTCAATGAAAAGGAAAAATTTGCACTCAGGAATCGACACACTGGTCCTGAGGAATCTCTCTCTTCTTCATTACTTTTGATAAAACTTGAAAGACCAATATACCAGTTTCAACAAACTATTTTCCTCCACAATATGGCACTAAACATGGGAATAAAGTAGAAGGGCATGAAAGAGAAGTTAAAGAAAACACTTCTTTTTTACAGAAGCAGTCAAGCAGCAACAAGCTTTATGCAGTATGGGACTAAGCAAGTCATTTTGGTTTTCCACTCCAAATAAGGTTACTAAAAAACCGCATAATCTTAAACTCATGTTCATATAGTCATATAGACGCCATGATAGGAACAGATGGAATTCTGAATCCAATACAACCTAATGGTAAATGAATTAAAATCTCTAAAACTGCTGACTTATTCAAAAGAATGATCATAAGCTAATAGGTTAAAAGTTTACTGGTGTTCAAACTACATATTAGTGGAAGGAATATATCTTCACCCACAAAGTCAAATTTATTATATGATCCCTAGTCGTTGGCCATTACAAAGTTGACATTCATGTTGCATTATCACCTCAATGTAAGGATTATTTAATCGCATTGCATCACCAAAGAATTTCCTCAACATATACATATTTAGTCAGCGGTTCAAGAATTAGAAAGAGTTGAGAAGAATGGATTTGGTTGAGTACATCAGCAACTTAGACAATCAAGTGAACATCAGTTAATGGAAATCTAAAATGGTGTGGCAAGAGCACAAAACATAGCACTGCAAATGTCACACCACAAGAAGAAATGGGAGGGACCTAAAGAAGAACTTGAATACGTCAAGTCAAGTCAAATTCCAAAACAGGAGGGATATCCAAAACAAACCATGAAAATCATTATCAGGAGTCAAAATCACAAAATTCCAATCCCTTAATGAATTAGCTAGAACAAAAAGTATAGAATAGTAAAGCAAAGAAACAACAAAGGAGGGACAAAGACAGAGAAGGAGAGCATAATAGTAATGTTGTTTTTAGACATTAATTCAGAAAAAGGCTCCTGATACGAATGATATGAGGTTAAATGCCATCAATATAAAATTCAGAAGTCTTTCAATGAACCCATCTCAATCTAAACATTCAACCCTTCAGCTAATTAGCAGCAAGGGATGCTAGTATGCACTGAGCCTTTTGTCATAAATAAAAGAGATGCTGTGTGCCATTAATTTACTCTTCACAAGTTATTTCTTTCAACAATTAGCAGCTGTAGTTAGTTACCAACAAAATCTAAGCACATGCCTTATGGCTCGCAATGAGGAAACTCTGTGAAGCTGACGAAACTCTATGTGAAGCTGACCAACTCATAGGACGTTTGCGCCCACTTATTTCACCCCTCTTATCTTTCCTTGCCATATAAATGTATTGGCAACTAAACAATATATTTAAAGTTCCGTTTGGGTTTTAGTGATGACTTCATTCACCATTGAGGCGATGGCATGAATTGAAAGAACAATTTTATGAAAATATTTGTCCGGATTTTTAATGAATTGAGGTTTTAATATCAAGTTGGGCTTCGAGTCTATGTTGTGGAAATGAGACATTTGCAAACAAATAACTAGTATGGTAAGCATTGGAATGTGTGATTTGTGAAGTGAAGCAAATGAATGAATGCACAAGGGGCAACGAGTGTGTGGGCTCATAAACCTAGTCCTAAATGTTGGTCTATTCTTGCATAGTTGCATCTCCTGTTTCTTCTTTCCACAAACTAAGTTTTATTTTCTCAGGGAAATTAAGACACAAAAATAATCTTATTCTGTGGGACCATAGATCCACAAGATAAGTTGCGGGGAAGTAAGCATACAATCATAGATCCCATTATTCAAAAGCTAAAATTGACAACATATTTTGCACTATTAGGTCTGTCAAAATAAACAGAGCAGTACGTCCAAAGGAAACAAAATATGAAGTTTGATTCTTTCTTAACACTCATTAATAGTACGTTACACTTTAGAGCAGAGAATGAACAGACAGAGAGAGAACTGTTCATAAGTAAAAAGAAAGAAAATTCAACTCTATTTAACCAAAATAGCCACAAAGATATGGAGAATAAGGGTAAGAAAAATACAGCTCATCCGACGTAACAGAATGATAGCATAAAGCTCATTCAACATAACAGAATGATAGCATAAAGCTCATTCAACATAACAGAATGATAGCATAAAGCTCATCCAACATAAAGGTGATAAGATAAACGTCATCCAACATTACTTATTATAATATAATTTCCATAGCATTTTAATCAATTAGCTTGTTAGTGTCAACCTAGAAAAAGTCCAACCCAACTAAAAAGGCTCCTAGTAGGTGGCAAAGCTTGGAGAGAAAACTCTCGTCAGCAAGGGCAGGCTTTTCATGCCAGGTTACCAAACTTCAACTGTTAGATTAACTTTTGCATATCAGAAGATCATACACTATTTGAATCATATACTTACATAAATCTCCTAACACGCAATGGACAATATCTCCGTCGGCATCACCTATAGGATACTAACTCGCCATAAACGTAGGAACTTTTTCCATAACAAGAGAAATATCCTCCCTTTTTTCCTCCATCTTTTATTTTTTGTTCTTTGAACTTGAAACAAATGGTTACACTTATCATACTATGTAGAACGTCTCCATCACCTCATACATGCAAGAGTATTCTACAATGACATCGCCTCATAAAAGCATGAGTATTTCCAATTCCAAAAGGGTGCAAGGTGTCCATCCAGACCTACCCAATAAATACGCTGAGACACAGCAGTGCCCAACTTGTAAGCGTGGTGGTCTCTATTGATTTCCACACCATGCCAGCATGGTTTGGCGCTAAGTTCATAGCCAAGTGATAATCGCTTCAGTCATTCAGAAGCCAAGGGCCATCATAACAAATCACATGCCTAAAGTCATGCCTTTGACAAAAACCGAATGATTGACCAATGAGTGACCAAAGAGTTTGAACTTTGAAGCACAACACGTTCAATTCACATTAATATATAACTTGAACTAACAAGAGAATCCAGCAACATAAAACTTTCACTTGAAAAAAATAAACATGCAACCTGAATTTCAAGTAACTTGCATTGAATATGAGGTACAGAGACAAACCTAAACAAATATGCCCATTGCTATAAATATGAGGATGAAGGGGCGCCGGAGGAAGAAAAATAACCTGCCCAAAAAATGCAAAAGAGCCCATAATATTAGACCACAACGACTTGGAAACAATTTCAATCAACCAATTAACAATGATAGCCTAGAAAATGCAAATCGAAAGTACAACCCAAGATTTTACATAATACATTGTTCAAAATGCAGAACCCCAATGACCAAAAGATACTTTTTTTTGGGTAAAGATGACCTTTTTTTTGTGTGGTAAAGATGACCACTAGATACTTAGTATACAAGTGCACTTGGCCTTACGATATTTTTGAATAAGACAACAAACACAATACTCAACTACTTTCCTTGATTTTTTCCTCAATTTTTGTCATCAAACCAAACAAAACTAAGCCTTATATCCTAATCAACTAGGTCAGCAACTCGACCACATGCGTACATTTTCACCATTCAGCTCCATCTAATGCTATAAAATCACTTACATAGCTACATTTACGAAATGGGTTTTTGTAACCAATAACCATTGGTGTATAACATGCATCTGACGCCAAACAAGTGTAGAATTTCAATACAATCTCATGGATACACATTCACGGATATCAAAAACACTTTTCTCAAAAATCCCCCGCCCCAAGGGATGTGGGTAGGTAGCATTTTCCTCACCAAATTCATACCTTTTTCTTTTCTGTTTTTGCAACAGCACCAAAAGCAAGGCAATATAATAACACGAAAAAAACAAACAAGTAGTAAGCATTTACCTGTGGGGCTTCCATAGGGTAATGCTCGGGAAAATCAACCTGAAGTTGATAAGTCTCATTCGCGTACAAAGTCCCCGGCGCACCGTTGACTTCAATTACCCATCTTTTACACCAAATTGAATCGAATTAAAAAAAAAACAATCAGCAAAAATTATCTCCTCAACTCTAACGAACAAAAAAATAATAATAAAATTGCAGATAAAGGATCGAGAAAGCAAATTGAGAGTATACCTTTGTAGATTATCAGTGACTTTATGTTTGAAACCCGACGGTGGATTCACCTGCCATTCCACGAGCTCCTTCTGGAGTCGATTGCACGCGATCTTGCTCAGAGCCTGCAGAGTATTTACAGATTGCAAATCACAATCGCATCATACATAGAAAAAATCATCCAGATATACATGTATACATCCATAAACATATTTATACATACATATATATATATACATGGAGAGAGAGAGAGAGAGGAACCTTGCGAGAAGGAGCGGAGGAGCTGGTCATGGCAGGGTAGAGAGAGAGAGAGAGAATTTGGAGTGGCGAAGAGAGAGAGTGAGAGAGGGCACCGACGGCGATTGTCTGGTTCTTTCGGGTGATTTTATTGGGTGGGGGCAAATCTTTACTGCTCCCCCAACCAGATGGTTGCGTTTAGTCAAAGCAGAAAAAGATCGGACGGTCCTTGTCGCTCCAATCGGTGGCAAGAGAGATTTGTTTGATCGGACGGTCGGTATCGCTTTAATTGGTGGAAGAGACAATGTGGTGAGCAGAAAATCCGTCAAATCGTGAATTCAGTCCAAATCGATCAAAACTGATTGGTTTGGTTCAGTTTTTTAGTAACGTGGTTTGGTTCTGGTTTAAAAAAATTAGAATCCGTATTCAATGGTTTGGTTCGTGGATTTACGTTCATGGTTCTGGCCCTAATCCGATCCGAACCGTGTATATTATATATAAATTTATATACTAACTTCCTAATTTAATTTAATTTATTCATTATTCCTTCTCTGTGGAAGATTTTATTTTGCCTAAGATTCATAATTTATTCCCTTAATTCCAATACACCAGTAGTGGTTTGGTCATAGCCAATAAATTTGCTAATGAAATTCTCCAATCCAATTTTGATTCCACAACACGTTTCTATTTTTCTAAATTTCTATATATGATTTGGTCATTGCCTATTCCTATTCCTTAATTTCCTTCATTACCATGATTAATTTTAATGATATTTTAATGGAATCGGATTTAATATAAGTTTTGGTTTATTAATCTTCAAAATTTTAAGTACTTTAAATAGTTTACAGAAATAATATCTCAATTTTAAGCAAACCGTCGTTCGAAACCGAAACCGATTCGTATCTTAATGGTTTGGATTGGTTTGGTTCTATGCCTTTTATGGGTTGGGTTGGTTCTCCAAATTCATAATCCGTAGGTAGTGGTTTGGTTATTGGTTTACTACAAAACCGAACCAATCCGGTTCATGCTCACCCCTAAGAGACATGGTGGCGCTGATATCGTGACACGCGGTGAATCTTCTAGGTTGTGGAAACGCTGTAGATATGGGGCCACGTGTCAAGTGAAAAATATTGCTCTCCTTTTTTTTTTTTTCAATACATTTCAGATAAGAAAATGAGAAAAGGTAAAATTATACTCATTCCGTTCCAATTTGTTTGCTCACTACGAAACTACGTGCAATTTTCAAACTAAAAAATAATATACTTGCAAAAATAAATTTCTAATCAATATGGATTTTGTCTGATAGATCCCATTGAAAACTTTAATACGGTGCAAAAAAAATTCAAAAATTATTTTAATAAATACATTAATTTTTAGTTTAAAAATTGCACGTAGTTTCATAGTGAGCAAACAAATTGGGACAGAGGGAATAAAAAGGAATAAAAATATTTTATGGTTTATGGTTTCTTAAAAGCTAAGCTATTTCCAGCCCCTGATAAATAGAAAAAGAAGAATATATTTTCAACCAACAATGGCCGAGGCTAACTTTATTACTAAAAGTTGAACTATGTTGTAACAAAAGTTGCAACTTTTATGAAATTCTTTTTGTTAATTTTGCATTAAATATTTTCTAGGTTATTTATTAATAAAAGAGTCACAAAAGCTTAAATAAATATAAATTAAACTTGGAAAGAATAATAACCAAAGAAATATGTCTTTTTAAAAACTTATTTTTACTATTGACCTTTTTAAAATTTTAGTCTCAATTTTTTTAACTTATTAAAAGAATGACGCATGAGTAAAGTTTACGAAATAAAAATGATTTGAAAATAAAGTTAGGCCATGTTAGTGACGTTCATTTGTCATCACTTCTGGGACATTATCTACTTGTTTTTATTTGTTTCATAAAAGCTACCTGTAGCCCTAACCTTAAACGCATTTGTCGATACTCGAACTCTGGTCTCACTTGTGGGAGAATCAGGAGATAACCGCTAGGCTACAAGCCTTGATTTTTGTTTTTTCCTTCAATGGAATAAATATAAAAGATTTTATTAACGTAAGAGAAGGTGCCCAATAAATTTTTTTAAATTATGGCAGCCACCCTCCATAGTGAGCTGAAGTGAGTTCTTTATTAAAAACAAAAAAAAAAAAATTGCTCCAAATCTTAACAGTAGACTCAATGATTTGATATCTATTGTAGTATTTAAAATACAACAAATATAGAGTATCGCAACACATCGAAATATCTTCGATATTTATGTAAGGCTGGTGTCTCTATAAATTATGATTAACTTGATCGTAAACTAATTGAAACCTCACTCTCACCTTCGATAAAAGAATGAATAAAAAAAAGTCATTAGTTATGTATACAAAGCAGTGGTTAGACATTTTGAGAGAACGATTAGACTAGTTCGAATAATGAAGGTACATATACTTTATAAAATATGAACAACTTGATTGTAAACGTTTACGTAGTTGAAATCTCACCTTTGACAAGATGATTTTATAATGTCATAAATTTTATATAGAAAACAAGGATTAAATAAGTATTGAAAGACCGAATAACAATAGATTATTTGGACAGTGTTGGTACACAGGCCCGGCCCTGAAATTTTCGGTGCCCTAAGCGAAATTTAATAAAGGGGCCTCTTAGTAGTTTGTATATATATTATTTGTTCCATATTATACACAATAATTCTTTGGTTCAGTGGTTGGTTGTTTGAAATGTTGGACATGTACCTTGATGTCATGAGTTCGAGCCCTTGAGCAGTTAGCCGTTAGTCTATTTTCTGCAAAAGTTGCGAAAAAAACGCATGAAAAGTTGGAGTAGGTGGGAATAGAACCCGCATCGCCACGAGTAAACAACAAGCAACGAATCACTTTAGCTGACTAGCAATGTGTTGTTAGAACTTCGACACAAATAATATTTATTACAATCTAATATTTGGGGCCCTTTTATAGGTCCGAAAACTGGGAGCCCTAGGCGGTCGCCTTGTCGGCCTATGCCCAAGGCGTGCTCTGTTGGTACATACTTTGGAGCATTCGACTTTTCTTGAATAGATAGAACATACAATACTGGGGTATAGGTAAGATACACAGTACTGGTTTAAAACTTAGAAGGGAAATATAATGTATTAATAAGCTTAAGAGTACAAAGCAGTACTGGTTCTCCCACAAGCGAGATCAGAGTTTGAGCCTCGGCAGAGGCGTTTGGGGTTCTGAGCTATGGATAGCTTCTAGACTCGCTCTGAACTAACTCCCCCACTAATGTATATCGAATTGGGAAAAAATAAATAAATTTAGACCCGAGCATCATCAACTAGTAATTGAGTACTAATGCAATCTGGAATTAAATCAATTAAGGCATTGTTCTACTAATAAAGCTTGGCATTTGTAGTTCTTTGGCTTTTTGGGTTTTTTTTTAAATTGAGAAGAATGACGCATCTTGTAAAAAAGCCAAAAAGAGATAACGGAGCCTAATTCCCGAAAGAATTCCGTGCATGATTAGGGCTTTCCATGCAAGTATTTCGAGTATCGGCAACTTGTTGGATTCCCTAAGGATGTGTTTCAACGGAGGGGGCCCAATTAACCAATGATCTAGAATTTTTTTTATTTTTTATTTTGCCAAAATGATTCCAAATAATCAGCCTTGTCCGGTTGGGGTTTCTAAACTGGGTTTTGAGAACCTTTTCTTGTTCGGTTTCCAAGGGTTTTTGGTCAAAATCGAGTTCTCAAAACCCCAACCAAACAAGATGATCATGTGCGAGTAACATTTTTTCCCACTTCAAGACTCTCGAAAGCCATGACCCATGAGTCCATGACAAGCTATTAGCTAGCCATTCGAGGCGATGCAATAGCTTTGCGTCTTCCTTGTGGGAGACGCATGAATTGTCCAGTTTGTAGACACATCATTGCATTATGAGTTTCTCTTAAATTTTTGGTTTGATATTTTTTTGGTATTCATTTTCTTTTCGTAAATTTTTTGTGTAGCTTTTCTTCACAATTTTGAGATTAATCATTAGTCTCGATGAAAGAAATAAGAAAGTACTACTCCCTCCGTCCCAATTTGTTGGGCGTGTTTACCTTTTTAAATGCCTCAAAAAATTGTCTATATCTCATAAATAATGTTTTTTATGATTTCGAAATCTTTGTTTAACAAAATTAGTTGAAATCTATCAAACAAGATCCATATTGAATATAAAAAATATTATAAATTACGTATAAGATATCGAGATTTTTTTGAGCTTTTCAAAAAGAGGAAACATGCCCAACAAATTGAAACGGAGGGAGTATAAAAATATGGACCGAGGTTGAAAAAAAATCACATGAGATGATGCTATAGACCAAAAAAAAAAATACTAGGGGTTTGGTATCTTTCGCCTTTAGTGATTATTCCTTTTTTTTACTTAAGATATTAACATTTTTAGACTCTTTTCGTTGAGACAGTTAATTACTTACAAAAATAGAACGTAAACGTAACAAAAATTCAGAAAAGATGAATAAAAAGGTCAAAATAAAAAATACCAGAAGATTAAAGGAGTGCAAACTTAGGATATTCCAAGTCAACTTTGATATATTAAAAAAATTCCAAAATCCTTTGTCTATGGCCCCCATCGTCATCATCGATAGCCCTTGAACACTATTTAATTCACCTAAAGTTAGATAAGATTTCACAGTACATGTTCCAAAAAAAGAGTCTTCTAGAACACCATTCCTCTCTCTCTTTTTTTTGGTAAAAAGAAGATTCTAGATCACTATTCAACTCATCTTAAAGTTTAGGATTGTACAATTGCACCACAGCCATTTCACATTCACAATCATAAGTACGTGAGCTCTACACACTAGATGCATCTCGTGTGTGGAGCCCATAAACTTGTGAGTGAGCGTGTAAAGCTGCTACAAGTACTACTACTTTGTTATGAGTTCCAAAAAAATATTACCCGTATCCTAGAAGAGGCCTTGATCCGTTTGTCATCTCCTTACGGCCTGTTTGGTAGCCGTGTATAGAAGGGGGATATGGGTTTATCCGGATGGATTATATCCTTGGTTGTTTGCTTTTTGTGTCATGGATATTAATATCCCCAGATATCTATATCCCTTTGGAGAGGGATAAAATTTGGACATACCCCCAATCCAAATTATATCCGGCCTCCCTGTTATCTCCCCACTCCTCTTCCACACAGCCTTTATTAATTGGAGAAATTATGAGTCCTTTCCAATCATCATTGTTCACACTCTCTTTGCTGTCACTTGACTCTTTATCTTCATTTGTAGTTATCGTTTTAGAAGAGCCTATTCCAAGGACTCATCAGATATTGTGGCCCTTCTTGGTCTAAGGCCATTAGGTGTGGGCTTGTCCCAATGGGTGCTCCCTTGATTGGTTTCTTACTAATCTTGGGTTTGAGTCTCGGGTGGGCACATAATTGTTCTTAGCTTTGCTTAGGATATGATGTCATCATCCCTTATCCTTTTAATCGTTGTTATGATTAATAAAAAAAATTTGCCTTTAAAAAAAAAAAGACTCATCAGATATATATATTTTTTTGAAGAGTTGATGAAATGGAATGAATTTCTCTTTTGAATTGGCGTGGATGCCTTTACTTCCCTCTAGATGTGGATTTCTAGGGTTTCTTATGTGCAAATTCCCAAGGCTTTACAAGTTACTAGGTGAGTTATCGGACGTGCTTTGCACGTCTGTTGTAACCCGTTGGTTTCTATCGAAAGTATTCATTAATTACTTGTTAATGGAGTTAAACGTAATTTTAAGAATTAGGATAGATAGGATTTGAATCACAACCTCAAGGTTATAAGCCTTGCAAGCTACCAAACTATTCTACTTCCCGTGTCACGTTATTGACAGGGGCCATCTTATCAGAAGCCACCATAGGGATGGCTATTAAAAGCAGCAGCAAACACATTGAAAAATGTTTTTTCAAAGTTAAATGCATAATGAACAAAACCACATATTTAAAAGGCTGAACTCTGTGCATGGATTTTTTTTCAGTAAGTATTTCACTGTGTAGAGAGCATTGAAGGTAGCTGTAGATGTTCTGCAAAGTGCACTTGATAAAGTCTTAAACAAAAAAAAAAAAATGGAGAAGGGAGTAAACAAAATCTGCCTAACATGAAAATAATTTTTCCGATTCCTAGGCCAAAACAATAATACTAATACCCATCCTTTATCGGCAGCTTTGTATGTTATCTAAGTAATTCCATTGCGGCTTTAATTGCGTTCCAAATTGCTTCGTCCTGGGGAAAAAAACCAAATCAAAACTTCGTTAAAAAAATACTGGGATTGTTTGATATCCAAGTCAAAAGAATGAGAAGTTGGTTCATCAGATAAATTAGGAAGACCATAACTTCAATATCGGTGTTTATGAACAAAAGATAACTGTGTTCATGTCACACATAAGTGTCACCAAATTTCATCGAATCAAAGCGATAAAGCATATATAACGACATGCATATATAACTCAATATCCACCTCTCAAGTAAACGCACATGGATTATCTGCCCAGCAATTCTCAAAGCATATAACCTACATCCATTAACATATTCAGAAAAACGCACTTCTAGATCTGCAAACAATTCATCTCACAAGTTTACTACACCTGCAGGAAATGAGAGTCAAACATAATAATATGAAAGCTTCACCTCTACGATCTGCACCCATAAAGTCCATATCAATCACCACAATAGCAAGGCAGTCTTTGGAAAAATAAGCATTAAAATTCAACTTATTTGATTTCAAGAGGGGGAACCCACCTAGGAGGAATATATATGATGGATTGAAAACACGTACAACATAGTGGTTCAGCGACATAAACTCATTCAAATTAGCATTTTGATAGTAGTCATTCAAACTGCAAATATACAAAATAGATGTTAATGTATCGAACATCTCTAGACAGAACAACCTAGTATTTACTCGATGTATGCATCATCTTCATTGCCACAAACAGGCACAAAGATGACCTATCATAAAGCTCAGGTTGGAGGAAAGGAAGAGGAATGTTAAAAGGTCTATAAATAAAACTTAACTGCTATAATTGAATAACGTAGAGGACATGAAAAAGTGCACGGATCATTAGTTGGCCCGGTGTTGAGGTCGTTGACACACGGAAACTTGGCCATTCCAGTAATATCTTCAAGTCATCACAGGGTGTTATAGGGTAACCCGTGACTCTCTCTCTCCCCCACTACAAAAATTTAACACTGATTTTTAAACGACAGGCCTGTGAATAAACTCATCGCAAAATCATAGTATTAATGCAGTTTCATAGAGTAGATCTTTAGCAAGATTGTTCAGTTTCAGACTTGAAAGTTCTGAAGCACAGGCTTGTTTTCTCTTACTAAATATTTTCCCTCACAATAATATAATTAAGTTAATTATCGATGCTACTATTGACTTCCACAGATCTCTTACCTATCTACATCCAATAATTAAAATATAGAATAGAAAATCTCCGTAGGAAACAGAAAACAGATGTTCTATGACTCTAATCTACGAATGTCTCTACTTTATCAGGTTTCTTTCCCCTAGACAATCCATAAAAAATTCCTTCAAGAATTGCATGGACAACAGCAAATTGCAGTAGTTAGAGTTAAGAAGAGCATGTGTCACACAATATAACTAAGCACTTTTGTACCCACTCAAACCCAGAACCCATTGGTTGCAATCAGAATCAAGCATTTGCAGAGAAGTAGGTCTTATAATCTACAAATATATGCATGTGAATTTAGGAAATTCTAAATATAGTGTGAGTAAATCATAATGGAGCGTTCTCAAAATCTATCAAGGGATTTAAGAGGAAGCTATAAATGCACACATGCAGATGTTGGTAAGATCTAGTACCCTGAGGTTTAAAAAACAAATATGGAGATTTATCTGTATGTACCAAATACGACCGTTTCCACAAAAATTACATTGCAAGGGGAAAGTTTGAGAACTTAACAAATTCCTTGACGATATCTTTGCACTTTCTTAGGCTCTCATCTAACTTTGGGAAATTTTGAGATTATGCTGTTGAATGATTTCATGGAACTTCCTTCAGATGCTCTTCGTTTTTATGGCTTCAACAAGTTTGGTCTCCAACTCTGTATCTGTTGTACAGCCCTTGGATAGTTCACCCTCGCCGCCGAACGCACCTCCTATTGTCAATTGTGAAGATAATCTGGGACATGGACAATACTCAAGGTCTGATTGGCCAAATATAAAGTGGATATGAGAAATATTTAAGTAATTGTAGCACAAACAATAGCATTGAGCAAATTTTGAAGCAGGTAAAGCGGTCACATTTATTTGGTGAGCATGGCAAGTCACAGTTACAATAAAACATAATAGAAACTAAAATCTTCCAACCCCTTGAAAATGATGCTTCACAACTTTGAAAGTAATATGTTCCTGGATGTAAGATGTTCTATCACATGTGTTTCTATTTATGATGAAATATAGAACAGTCCCTATTATCAACATCATTATTTGCATCTAGAAATATTGTCCATCTTCCTACCTTAACATCCTGGTTTCTTTCAGCTTCTTTTCCCCCTTTCTTTCCGTATTTTTACAAATCCTAGTAAAAATTAAGCAATGAAATTTAGTAGTCTATTCCCGACAACTAACCATTCCCGTCATGAACGCTGCACGGGAAAAAAGGAAGACACGCATCCACCTTCACTAACCATTCCCGTCAAGCCCTCATCATTTGGCACAATTCTTATCCGACTTTTCTAAAACAGACACTCCCGTGTTGGTCGTACGAGACGCATAACGGAATATTTATCGCGGACCAGCCTAACATGGTGAACGAAAAAGAACATAACATTACATTATGCATAACTCCGTGTATAAGTAAAGAAACACTACTCTCTTCCGCACCTATATGTTTCCCCAGCGGGTGTTACATGGGAGGATTACACCACCCCAAACTTGAGGTGGATTTTCGAAAAAATTGGCAGAATAGCCTGCCTCGAAATCTGTATTTAAGACTTTTACATTTTCGAACACCACCCATAACACCCTGCACTTTTGCCAAGTTGAAGACAGTCCAGACCACTCAAATCTGTAGCCAGAGGTTCTCTCTATAACATTTTCAGTGTTAAGCTAATTTTGTGGTATGTTCCTTGTAGCTAGAATGACTTGGGGTGCTGCTCTTCCCTCTTGGAATATCAGTAATGGGCCAAAGAGGCTATATACACTCCGGACTCTTTATCGCTACAAAGTTGACCGAGCGAAAGTAGAATATATTGACCCATATTCAGTAGCACTACCGCTAGCATCAGGACGAGCAATTGAAGTTGACCCAGAAGAAGTTTAAGCTTCATCCGTTGATTAAGTTAACTGAGTAGATTAAGTTCAAGTTCTCTCATTAAAGAAGTCACCTAGAGCATGGTTTGACAAATTTCTCAAAGCTATGTTGAGATTTGGATACAGCCAGAGTTATGCTGATCATACTATGTTCATAAAAAACAGAAGGTAACTTCTACCAAGAAGGGAACAGCTGCTACTGCCGAAACTACACTGCATTCAGTATATATAAAGGAAAAGAGTCCTAGTCCGGTTCAAAGAAAAGGTCGAAGCTGCTACAAAAAAGGAGGTCATCAAATTGCTCACAATTCCAACAGAAATTATCTCTTTCGCACCACATCTAGGGCGCAGATGGCCCTTGTATCCCGAGCGTTCACATTCATGCTCTAATTCAGGGCTTGTTACTAAAAGACTGGTTGTACAAATCCCAGGGGGCATTCAACAGATTATCTCTTTTATCAATCCGGCGCGGCTGTTTTTTTAGGGAGGAGCCACAATTCATGAAACATGTTTAATTGGTTAGGCAAACCGTGCTACTAGCTGGCCCATATCATCATGGTTGCCGGTTAAGAAGCACGGACACGTCTATAGACCTCACATATCCGTGTTCGACACGTGTAGGTGACGGACACAACACGACTCTCCGGACACGTGTAGGACATGCTTAAATACTTGTCTAATTTTTTTTCTCGTATTTCTTTTATTCAAACACATTGTAGATAATCTAGGACATGTTGGAAAAACTCTTAGAACATGCTAAGGACTCATAAAAGGTTAAAATCTAATTTTTAAAACTCGGCCATGAGTGAAAATTTCCACCGATTTATAGTTCATGTATACTTATATGCAGACTGCTAATTTATCTTCATTGTATTGTTATTAAATTTGATAGAAATAAAGATTTCGTCATTTATCTGAATTCATTACATACCCCTATAATACAAATACATTTTATCTTCGACGGGTCCCCGACATGTCCGTGTCCTAATTTTTGAAGAAATAACGTGCCCGCGTGTCCGTATCGTGTCGTGTCCATATCCTGTATCTATGTCCGTTCTTCTTTGGTCGCCGGTACCCATGGCAGCCAATAGTTCAGGATTATCATTAGGCGACACCATATGGTACTGCAAACATTATATTGGTTGCCAATCCTTTAGCCCCATTTCCAAAAGAAGATTTCTTGTGCAAAAACAAACAGGGCATCCACCCTCACAAAGCAAAGTAAAAAAGACAGCATCTATTTTTTATACAAAGGTACACAACAAAATTGAGGGGAAAAATAGTCGCTCTGATGTGATACTCTCTAAAGCATCCTAACCCTCATTCAGCACAACCTGAGCAACAAAGAATATGAAAACAATAAAGGAAGATACTTGCTGCCCCAAACCCTTTTTATATCAGTGCAAGTCATTTGGTTTAGGCGGCTGTACTGCCTTTCCTTGCAAAATCGCGTATGAAAGTTAACTCTATATATAACCAAGCAAGTTAACAAAAAATTCAAATCGTAACTGGATGCATACAAACCAACAAATAGTTTCATTATTTATTTTGTTGATGTTTACCATTTGCCAACCGAAAGGGCTCAATTGGAAAATTGGGGCATAAATTGGCCGTCCCGCATCCAATTCTCCAACGCCCTTATTCTTAAGGGTTTGGATTCAGCATATTTAACTCTTCATTGGAATTAAAAAAACAGAGCAGTCGGCTACTGTTTGCTCCGACTTATCAACAATCAAATTAAAAGATGGGAACTTGGTTATAGAAGTGAGTTGTGCGCGCGCCATACATCATCAGAAGCATCTTGCTCCTACCATCTAGGGGAAAACGATTTTTACCAACCCTATTTTTCTCCTCCTAAACTTCTATTTCTTCTCAAAAAAAATGGAAGACAGGACACAAGGAAATACCATAGATAGGCCAGGAAGGCATAGTTCTCACCCATGAAACCCTCTATTCTTACATATTTCGTTCACTAATGAATGACACAGATAGTAAGTTTACATCAATATCAGAACCAGAGATTACGTTCTTACATTTTTCTGAAAAGTCCCCTAGTGATGATGGTTTGATGATGATTTCAGAAGGCTCCCAGCATTCCTCAGTTCTGATGATTAACTGCTAGTTCCATTTTCGGAACCGATAAGCTGAAACAATCATCAAGAATATGAAAATAAATCCCTTAGGAGATAGTATTAATTAATCCTCATGAGGTAAGATTTCCATTGAGGTAGATCTATTTACTGCGACTCAATAAGGAGAAGTGAACAAGTCATTGGAGTGGATATCCCGCCCCAAATATCATTCCAAAAGATAACATATCCCTCTCATGCCATCTGGTGAAGGTATTTATGGAACTCAGCACAATTACCATATCCATCTCGTGCCAGCTGAAGAACGTACTCATGAAACTCACTCGCAGCCTTTTCTTATGCCTTTCCACAAATTCATAGGGATATGATGATCTGACCTAAATATAAGACAATCTCCGGATTCACATCTGTATCACAACTTGGAGAATTTATAAAGATCACTAACTTGCACATATTTCCTATAAGCACAAGTCGGAGGTATTTCTTGCACTTTTCAACCCTTAAGAACTACAGCTAATTGAACTATGAAATGTCAAAATATACCTGCTTAAACCTCTCCTTAGACTGCTTGGCCTTCAAATAAAAATTCCTTTTTAGAGAACTTCAATTGAATATTGAGAAGCAGAAACAAATGCAAGTGTTGGCAACAAGGCAACTGCAGAAATGACGGCCTCAATGTCATCTTCCGATTTAAATTGCAAATAAAATACTCAAACGAAATTGGGTTGAACTTTTCATAGTTTATATCTGTATGCAGAAGGATCAGGACAAATATTAAACAGTTGAAGAGGTAAGCAGAAGCGAGTAAAAAAAAAAAGAAAAGGAAAAAGGAAACTAACTACAAACAAGATCCAGGAATTTTTTAACAGACTCAGTTCCAACATTTCATAACCATGGCCATCTAAAACAAATTCAGCAGTATGAAATCGCTCTAAATCAAGAATCGCATCATAAATTAAACAGTTGAATAGCATCATAAGCAGTTATCAAATTTCAGCTTCCAAGCTATAAAACAAAAGCCATATGCCTCGACACTCTTCATTTGATAAATTTCCTTCTAGGCTTGTAAGGGAATATTAAAAAGGATGACTAACAGAATGAACAACGACAAGCTTATGGAGGAAAATTGAGGGGAAAAACCCCATGAAGTAAAGAGCACTGCATCCCAGGTTCCAATTTTCCAAAAATTTGACAGAAACCTGATCAAATCTGCACATTCAGCACAGAATAGTCAAGTTAGACATCTTCATAACTAACATAAGATTTGAGCCTAAAATCTCATTTTAGATAACTTTTTTCCTAAACAAGGACACCAAAATCAACCATTTATAGACTAAAATATGCCTAAAAAAATACCTCCTCTCAAAAGCCTTGAGTTCTCCTCCTCCAACTGTGTCACCAACGATTCCAGCTCCACAGTGTAAGCTAAAAACACTAGTAATAAAAACAGCAATTAGGCGACATGCAACCATTAAACTACAACCCCACCACAACAAAATATCAAATTCACCTCAACCAAACATCACATAACCTCACCTGCTTTCGCTCCCTCGACCTCGCCGCCGACTCAATGGACCTGAATAAAATCAAATTACAGACCAAATAGAGAAGCGTACTCTGAGGATCTAAGTTTTGGATGCATTGAGGTCGATTCAGCAGCGACAGTGTTCGGAATCCAAACATAGTTAATGAATAACCGCATGCAAGCCCTGGTTCTTAGATATAAAAGTCATTTTAGTAAAATCTACCATATTCAGTCACCACAGAAATTATCACCAATATGTGGAAGTTAGGTAACAGAAGCACATGACTAGATAAAACATCTATATGATGTCCATACAATATGAAAAGCACACCGATTTCCCAAGAAATAGAATAGGAATCTGGAATCACTTGCAATGTTAGAGGATACATGTGATCAATTTACTAGATATTTTTAAGCTCGCCTAATTTTGAACTAGCCAAGCTCAAACACTTCAAACCTTGGCTTGGCTTGGCTCTTTGGCAGCTCTAGTGGCTATTATTGGACAAGATTTGTTATATTCAGAAAGGTCAGCTGAGAGTGATAAGTTGGCATACTAGTTTAACAACTTATACTATGCACAGGCATACATGATTACATTCGACAAACAAGAAAAATGGAGTCCAAATATATTGCCTCCCAATAGTGAGTTGCGCAGTGAAATCTTTACACTGAGGAATTTCTTTTTGCTGCACCTTTGCATGAGCTGGAACCCATCTAGTGCTAACTAATAGATAAAAGGTCGTAGAAGATTACGGATCACCCAGTGTTTTCCTTCACAATGAGGCATAAGAAAGATCAGATTCCATAGTTTGATAAGTATACAGTTCAGGATTGCAATGTTCATGCCATAATCATAATATCATCTCCGAATAAACCCAGATGAGGTTAAAAACTAAAAAGTTAAATGGAGAGCTTCATCCGAAAGGATTTGTTGAGACGGAATAAAAAGCAAAACATAGCCGGTCTTGATTTTTCTATTCAAAATAGGCGCCTGCCACGAGGTGCAAGACAAGATAAGCAAAACTTCTGATTTTTCCTACAATTGTATTGGAAACAAAGACTGACACCCCACCAAACTGCTAGTGCCTGATTAAATAGCACACTAGACTGTTTCCAAAAAAATACAACCATTCAGATTCTCAAAGTGTCTCAAGAGCTAAAATAAGTTTCGCATATAGCTGGTCAACCTTTCGCACAGAGTTCTTCAACAAGAATCATCCTTATGACTCCGTTTTATTGATGCCTTTTGGTACCTCAGTTCCTCAATCTCCTTTTCCAGAAAGTCTAGAATTGTGTCAGTGACATGGTTTGGAGGGCAGCCAGCATCCAACATCATCTTCAAGAACTTGTAAGCATCCTGTACTCGACCAGCCCTACTATGAACTTCAATGAGTGTATTGTAAGTGACAACATCTGGATTTATCCCACTCGTCCTCATCTGCTCAAAAATGTTGTTTGCTTCATCAACCCGCCCTGCCTTTCCTAGTGCATTGATCAAGGTATTATACATCACAATGTCACGATAACCACCCTGCTTCACTAGTTTATCTAGAACAGCATTAACCAAATTTGCATTTCCCATCTTCCCAAGGCCTTGAATGATCACATTGTATGTCCCTATGTCCGCTGGACATGCATGCTCACTCATCTTATGAAGAACACCCCAAGCCTCGTTGAAATACCCCTTCTTAACAAATGAACTCATCATTGCATTGTAAGTGTAACCCACAGGGTTGATACCCATCCCAGTGAATATCTCATACAACTTGCAGGCTAAGCTCAGCTTTCCCTTGGCCAAAAATATTGACAAGTATGTATTGACCATATCGGTATCAAAAGAGTCTACCCCTTTAACCTGAACCCGTTTTCCCCTAGAGGGAGAGAAAGTTTTAAGAATAACGTCATTGGAGGTTACTTGATTGGCCAACATATCCATATAAGGAGATGAGGACCACTTATCGGTGTCATGGGAAGCACAGCCATCTTTTAGTTGCCCACCAACCTCACCTATCCCCAAGTCAGGTGAACTTAAAAAATTAGTGATTTCGCTGAAATCACCTTTACATGGGAAAATAGGAGAGAAATCCTTTTTCTTGCTCTGATGGCTTTTCATAGAAGCCTCCATATCAACTTTCCACTTGAGCACAGTTGGTACCAAATTACCATCCCTGATATGTTTCATGAGCCTCTTTGTCCAATCACACCGACCTTGCCTATGAAGCCCAATCAATAGCGATGTTACGGTTACTAGATCGACAACAAATCCTCTGGCTTCCATCTCTTCAACAAGTTGCAAAGCTTCCTCAATCTGGCCCTCCCTACAAAGCCACAAAATGATAATGCTGTAAGTAACCCCATCCACAAACTGTCCTTTCTTCTTCAAATCGCAAAACATTGTGTACCCGGCTACACCTCTTCCGTTTTTTAACAATCCATCAATTAGTATATTATATGTCCAACAGGAAGCCCTTACCCCATCCTCAACCATTTTCTCAAACAGTTGGCATGCCTCTGCAAGTCTCCTTGCTTTCAGCAACCCATCTAAGACAGAGTTATAAACAATAGTATCTGGACAAAACCCATTGTACTGCATCTCGCTAAATATCTTCATTGCGTCATCTATCCGATAGGATTTACAACAGCCTTGTATAATGATTCGGTAGGTGGATGCATCGGGTTCGTGACCAGATCCCTTTAGTTCATCCCAAACAATTAGGGCATCCTTGATTTTTCCTGACAAGCAAAGTACATGAATAAGGCTGTTATAGGTGCACAAATCTGGAGCAAATGGACCACTGTCAGAGCCATGACTCCTCTGTTTCATCTCCCTAAAGAGGCTCAGGGACAACCCTAGATCACCCCAACAGCCAAATGCATGAATGCAAATATTGTAGCCCCACAAGTCAAGTGCAAACCGATTCTTCTCTCTCAGTGTGTCAAAAACCCTTCTGAATTCATCCTTCATGTCCGCTTTCTTGAGCGCGACAAACAATTCATTGCAAACAATTGCATCAGGAATTACACTGCCAGTGCCATTGGAGGCTTCTAAGATCTTGAAAAAGATGGACAGGGCTAGGCCAATCTGCTCTCTACGGACAAGCGCAACAAGAACAGAGTTATACACATCGGAATTCAGGGAACTCTTAGTTCTTCCCAATTCTTCCTCCAAGTGGTCCAAGATTTCGAGAGCAAAATCGAATTTCCCAATTCGGATGAACGAGTCAAGAAGCAACTTAAAGGTACCAGAATCGAGGACAACGTCGTCTCTCTTCATGGAGCTTAGCAGATCAATGATCTCGTGGTGGTGGTCAGGGAGGCTGTGATGGCGGCGGCAAATGGCATGGAAGAGTTGATTGTAGGTGCTCACCGAATGTTTGTAGTTATGCCTGAGGGAACACCATCTGAAGAAATCCACCTTCTTGGATACATCAAGAGAACTCCGCCTAAGGATTTGTAGGACAAGAGACTCAGAGAGGGGAATCAAGTTCTCATCGAGGTTTCGAGTTCCACCATTTTCAGACAGAGATTTGACAACTGCAGCAACCAGAAGGAGATTCCCAACTCCGGAAATAGCAGAAGCAGTACTGGAGGCAGAGGTGGTGGAGGTGATTTTGTTTCTCGTGAGGACAAGAAGAGTGGAGGAGTAAACGGATGTTCTTCCTCGTCCGCGGCGCATTGTTCTTGCTGGTGTTCCTCTTCCTCCATCAACCAGATTTTTCCTGGCTCTGGATCTGGATTGAGCAGCCAAGAGTCAGAGCCCACTTGATGCTAGCCAACTCCCAATTGGCCAAAGATGACCAAGTGGTTTCTATCCACATCCTCTACGTAGCCATTTCTATGCCACAACACACGTCTGATGACACACTCATCTCCTCCTCCCCCAAGTATCCACTTAGATCACCTGCGACCAACCAAAAAGGGAAAAATAAATCACAAAGTAAACCCAAAGACAACAATCTTGTCACCTTGAAGCTTTATGGCATGTTTATAGATGGTTTGAACATAAGATACGGAAACTTAAAAGAGGATTAGCCTCGTATTAATTGAGTTTCTGGTTTTAATGACTTGAAACCTAACCTTTCTCCATGGTTACAAGCTGGACTATCCATCCATACCAATTAACTAGTGAGTGCCGTGCTGCCTAAATGCACATCGAACACAAACTGACCAAAACCTAAACCCCATGAGCAATTATCAGCAGTAAAAACCATCAAGAGCGACACAGAAAAATCATACTAAAAATGCAAAGGATTGGGTTTTCACAGGCTCATCCGCAACCTTTTGACTACCAAGTAATCCAACAAATCATACTTGCTCTCTTGTCAAAGAAAGTGAAATAGATCATGCAAAATGAAAGAAGCAGCCTACTCAAAACATGACAGAGCATCCCCTTTTTAACAAAAAATTCTTTGCACTCCACATTTAATCCCCCACCCCCACCCATGTCCAAAAGATTAGGCCACGACAACCTAACATGTTTGATATTAGATGAAATGGACGTTTATTGCAACGTAAAAACGAAAAAGAAGAACCATTTGTAGGAAATCCTATAAAAGTGTGTTTTTTTAAATCTTGCATGGTAGTGTTCACATCATCACATGTTTTCTCAAAATAGACACACTGAAGCAAATATTTAGCCTGTCTTATAGCAATAATTTTGTGATACCGTAAATTTAGCATACCCTAGCAATTATGGTAGTGTGCGACTATATTTTGCATATGTAATTGTATAGATCTCGTTAAATTATTCTTGGTTTCTACTTTCCTTACTGAATTAAGTACACGCTTGAAGAAGGTCATTAAAGTATACTCTAGCAATTATTGGTTGGTTTATAAAGTATTTGTACATATGAAACATTTATTTCTTGATTCTCTTTGATTAATCACCATCGTGGAGAAATATTTTAAACGAAAGTTATCAATAAAATCATCGCTGTCATTCTAAGAACTTGTTGATGTCAATGTAAATTATACCCTAACAATTTTGTCTAAGATTTTTTTATGCTCATTTTGAGAGACTTTTATAAAAAGTATCCATTATAAACGTTTTGTAGTTTTTTTTTTTTTGGGTTAATCGGAAACTTCAATAAACTAGAGCGAAAGAGTTTTACACAAAGCCATTACAAGAAGGAAAACCATAGAACTAAAACAAATGCTAAGAAGCAGCCTACAGAAACAACAAATTAGAGTTGGAAGTTTGGCACTCCCAAGTAGTTAGTAATGCATATCCGAGTTTAATTAGTATGATCTTGAAATATCAAGAGGGGACGAGAGGATGAAACCATCTTTTCACTGAAATCTCACGCTAATCCATTAGTCGAGGGAAATCACACAAACCAAGTCAATCGAGTGCAGCAATACTGAAACCGAAATTTAAAATAATGCCATGTTGGCTTCAAAAAAGATGACTCGTTGTAAAGAACAATAAAAGTCTCCCAACACCCAGATGGAGTATAACAGGATAGTGACATGTGATGTGAAGAACTATGAAACCAACCAAGAACCCAAATAACAACGCAAACAAGTACATATGCAAATAAAGGAGTGGTCTGACCTCAGGTTTCTAAGGTTGTGGAGAAAGTGGCTTTGAGTGGGGGAAAGATTCAGCTGAAAATTCTGAAAAAATCACACACAAGGGTGAATGAAAACAGGCTATTGTGGTTGGAACATTTTATCAAACATTTGGAAGGCAACTTCATGTATGTGTCAACTACCATCAGATTTTGATGTTCCCAGTCAAGAAAATAATTAGTCTCTTACTTCCGAAAGGATTCCCAAAGCAATGAAATAACCAAATTGCATACGCTGAAGTGTCTGACAAACCTTTCAATTTGAAACCTCAAAAACTGTGTGCACGTTGCTGTAAAATTGGATTAGCTCTTCGGTGGGTTACATTGAGTTGGAATATTAGTGAAGAAACTTTAGGGTAAGTTGAGTGAATCAGGGAATGTGGGTTTGAATGTGGGAACCCAAGTCGCAGATTCATGGTGAAGAGGAGAGAGAAGACGAATTGAAATCAATGAAGAGGAGAAAGAAAACGAATTCAGCGAATTTCCGACAATGAAATTGATATGGGTTTAGCTGGCAGTATCGTTGTAGCGGAAGAGACGAAGCAAACCCATGGCTGGAAGTGGGAAGAACCCGTGCAGTTCGAGGCTCGAAAGCGTGAGAGACCCAACATAAACACGAAAACAGAGCTTATACTAACTCGGGTAAATTTCTCTTATATCCTTCAACTTTACCGACAAATTCAATTTGGTCCTTCATGTTTTAATTTGGACTGGACCCCACATTTTGAAATTTATTTCAATGTCAACCCTAAGTTGACTTCCATTAGTATTATGGACAGAAATTTGTCATGTGCGCATCACATGACCACTTTTAAGGGGTGTTCCACTAAGTGGATTTTTGGTTTTTTGTGTCTTTAGTTTTAATTTAAAATTAATACGTGTTCCATTAATAGTTTTTTTGTTTTTTGATTTTTTGAGTTGTGTTACCAGATTACCAATCTGTCCTTGTACCCTAACAATTCCTAAATGCTTGTTTTTTTTAAAGTCACGGGACACACGAACGTGAATGGGTACAAAACTTTCAATTTTTTTTTTGCTAATCTCATCTTCCCACAGGTTTGTCTTTTAATAAATTTTTCAGATGATAAAAAAATGAAAAACAAGTTGATGTGTTCCGTTATAATTTTTTTTTGACAGACGTATAAGGGGAGGGCAAATTTATAATTTTACATTAGTAGGACGCCTTTTGGCTGATGATACCAATTGTTTTTTTTAAAAGATTAGTGGAATGAGTTGATTTTTTTTTGGTAGTTTTTTGTTAGCGGAATGGAGTAGTTTTTTGGTTAAAAACAAAACTGGTTTTTTTATGTAGTTTTTTGTTAGCGGAATGAAGTAGTTTTTTTGATTAAAACAAAACTGATTTTTTCTGAGGGGAACACCCCTAAGGGCATTTATGCCCATCCATCTCTCTTTCTTCCCTCCACCACCACAGGGTCACCATCACATTTATGTGTTTGTGAAACAGTCAAGCTCAAGTTGAACACTAGAAGCTTGAATCGAAAAATAAAAATAAACAATCCGACATTGAGCTCAAACTTGAGCAATCTAAAATGAAGCAGTGTAAATCACAGTTTCGTGTTTGCGAGCCTAGCTCGTTTACAAAAACACGAAACAAGCTTTAAATGCTTGCTCGAGCTCACTTTTTATAACTAGCCAAGCACGAATGAGCCCTTACCAAGCCTGCTCGCGAAGGAATCGATTGGTTTGTAGTCCCATCCATCACCCGTTATTTCATTTTTGTAATATGATTTTAGGTCGCACTTCCCCTTTGGGCTTGTTTTCATTTCTGTCAAATGTCGACGCGTGGTCGTGTGCAATTGAGCAGTTGAAAAAGGGACGCGGGTAAATGATACTTGCATGCCTCAGTTTTCATTTAGTTAGGTAATTCATGGCATTCATAGAATCATTCTAAAGTGAATAAGAGCTGATATGTTATTTTCCTTTGATATGGATGATGGGATATTTACATGCATAGTCATAGGGTGAAACTGAAAATACTTCATATGGTTCACGGGTGCATCATGCATGGAGGACCGTTTTTCCACCATCTCTTGTAAAAACCAATTGGTGTTAAGAAGGGCTTCATTTAAGTCTTTTATTGCATTCGACATCGCGCCCACAAGTCTTTTTTAGAACGGTCACAGGGGTAGCATTGTGTAACCAAATCCATGGGACACTCCGGGCCCAACAATCTCTCTCTCACCATGACGCTCCTGTGATTCGAACCCATGACCTCTCTGATACCACTTGTCGCACTGTTTTTCCACTATCTCTCCTAAAACCAATTTGTGTTTTTATGACATTTGACATATCACCCGCAAATCTATATTTGACATCTCACCCGCAAATCTATTTTTAGAATGGTCGCAAGGAGTAGTATTGTGTAACAAATTCTTATGACCAAATCCATAGGAGCACTCCGGTCCCAACAATGCATGTCCAACCATTCATGTGAGATGCATATTCCATATGCTTCCCTAGATTTCTAAATGCATCTTTATGTAGTAGACTGTTATAAAGACATGATCCATTCTGTAGCAGCAAGTCAGTCAGCAGAAACAACATTTTGTTTCTTTTCTTGGCAAGTGGTTTGAACATCAAATAGTTTGCAAGGGAAAATCCACAACTCAAAAGTACTTTATTTTGGTACAATGCGGTAAAATAAATGAATTAAGAAAATGGCATAAATAAGAGACCACAAATGCCTTATTGGTGGGCAATATCTTTTATTGCTACTTGTCTTCTGTATCCCATCCTTTCTTTTTTAAATTAAATAAAAAGGGGAGGATGCGTCTAAATCAAATGGCTGAATCTACTTGTACTAACCATGATGCATCAAGTTTTCACTGCTGTGACATTTTTGATGAGCATCCCAACAAGATCTGGTGATACCTTAGATGCTGTGTCCTTCAAGTTTCTAATCTTCATTTGTGTCTCCTCTTCCAGCAGTTTTGCAGTTGAGCCAGAGCTCCCTGTTGTCTATACATCCCACACCAATTGGATTACAACATTTTTGTTCTTCTAATTATATAATAGGAGTAATTTTTCAATGCCGAGTGGGTACCACATGGCGCCTTACCCGTAGCGCCCTATTACAGATCATTGATAACACTTTTGGACCGCTAGGACGTAACCGTCGCGCATCCTAGCCATCCAAAAGTGTTACCATTGATAACACTTTTGGAAGGCTGTAATAGGGCGCTATGGGTACCAACTGTGAACGATAGTTTGCTATGGGTAAGATATGATGTTTTGCATATACTACCTCGGAGATTTTATTGTTGTACTCGGCATCCAACTGTGAACGATAGTCTGCTACGTCCTTCTCAGCTTCGTCTTTGGCCTGCTTCAATCTTGCCAATTTCACTGAAAAAAAAAAACAGTATTTGATCTTATAGATCCTATTGTGAAGGAAAAGAAGACAAGAAAGATAGGTTTTGGGTCTTACAGTTTCTAGCAGCAGCTACAATCTGCTGAGCTTCCTGTTCTGCAGTTAGCAGCATTTGAATGCCTCCTTGTCCTTTCATGGAATCCATTGCAAGCTGTGTGGGAAAACAAAAAAGCCATAAAGATGAGTTTGCTTCACTGCCAAAGATTACATCTGTTTTTAATATACCTCCCCTAAATCCTTTTCAAAGCCAAATTGGAAGAAAATATGTCCATCGTGATATCGAGAAGCCATGAGTTCCGAAAGTAAAATGACAAAAACTATGATTAGTAAGTGAATGAATACATACGCAGCATATGTAGGAGTCGAAACTTCTTTTTTCCTTTTGATCAATAAAAAATTTTGTGATATTTTTTTCTTCTTTCGAATTAGAGGGATATTTTGTCCCGTTTGAAAGAAAGACTAAAATGATAGCAGCTTGCCATTGTTGACAAATCCTGTTGAGTTATGAATAATCGAGGAATTGCAAGGAATTAGAATGTCTTAGAGGTAATATTTTCCTTTTTCATTTTTTACACAGATAACAACGGATGAGGCTTGGAAGTTTTTCACGGGCTTGATACATATGCGTCTTGACCACTAGTTTGATTTTATAAATTGCCGCCTAGTTAGTTTTAATGCCGTGTGAATGTTCATACTCTAATGCTGAGGAAAGTTCGTTTGCTCAACACTCTAAAGGCAAGAGCTTCAGGAAAACAATTCTAAAATCCTCTCTTGCTACGAGCATCGATAGCACATGGGGTGAAAGGAAAGGCATCTATAGTATATGGGGTGAAAGGAATTTGAGGATTTTCCTGCAAAAGGTTATGGACCCTTGTTTTCTCAGCTCTAAGGTTCTTCTGTTTGCTTCTATTTCTATTATGGTATGATACTGCCATCCATGGGTGGCTCTACTACTATTTCAGCGAGGCCAAGCGACCTCGCTGGGTTCAAAGAATGCACTGAAAAAAAATAAAATTTAGATACAAATTAAATTTTCTTTAGTATTGTCAATGCTGGGTAACTCGTCAAGCAACCTCGCTATGTATTTTCGTTAGCTCCGGATGAAATCTAGAGCTGCCGCTGCTGCCATCTCCCCCAAACTCAGGAGCTCAAAACCTCAAGACAAATGCTGCATCTGCTGGTGTTGACAGTCTTTTGACGCTGGTTCTGGTATTTCCTATGCTTGTGTCGCTGCTGTGTGTGCTGTTGTTTGTAGTGGTCCTAAGGCATGCCGATTTACGGAGTTTGTTGCAGTGGTGCTGGTGTTTTGACACGGAGCTGAAACATTCAATAGGTCTTCTGGGGTGTTTGGGGCAGATCTTAATAAGCAGTAGTTAGATTTCGCCTTTCTATTTGATGTTCCTGTTTTTTCTGGCCAACCATTTCTTTCTCTTTCCGGGTCTCGGTGGTATATGTCTGTTCTGGGTGCCAACATAGTTGGTATGCGTTTTTTCTCCCTGTTGTGATGCAGTTTTGTGTTTGGGCTCCAATTAGCCTTTGTATCCTCGGTTCCATCGATTAATATGTTATTCTTTGCCGATTAAAACAAGAAAATACTGTATAAGGGATCCTTTTTTTGTAGCATTTTCATTGACAAATGACAATGATGCTACCACTCTTATGAACCAGAAGCATTCAACAAATAAAAAATTCAATAATAGGGAGAAAACAGGACATATATGCAATCGTGATAACAAATTCGAGAATATAGATCATGGAATAAGTAAAAATTAAAGAAAGCTTGCGAATACTTTGAGAGAGAAAAAGGACAATAAAGAAGATAATAAAAAAAAAATTAATCCTTGTAAATTAAGTTGTAAATACCTGTGTAGGAGACTAGGAGGGATTGCAACGGAGTTATTTTCTCTAAGAAGGTGAGTTCAGAGAGATCTTTTCTTTTTTTCACGAATATTATTTTTGGGTGCCGGGTGCGCTCGCGTGGGAGATGGGGGGCCAAGTCAACAAATGATGAGGATTTTTCTCCCTCAGAAATGAAATTTTTTTGGGTACCGAATGTGTACCACGTGTCCATGCTGAGCACAATCTCGGTCATCCAAAAGTATTTTCGACGGCCTGGATTGATTTCTCTCTCTCCTCTCACCCAACTACTCTCTCTCTCTCTCTCCTCTTTTTCTCTCTCCTATTCCGAACCGTCGGATTGCACTTTGGACGGTCAAGATTGCCGAGCGGGTACCACGTGGGCAATACCCACCCGGCACTGAAAAATTTCTCCTCAAAAATGGAGGCGCTAGTTGTGGTAGTTTCATGACAGTGAAATATGTGGCTTGACTTGTACAAAGTTCACTTTGCATATATAAATGGCATTCCATGAAAAATGTGTAACCGTTAGAAATTAGATTCCCTTCAATTTTTTGTTGTCAATTGATAGAAGAGAGATCAATTACATCATATATGAAGTACAAAGTATCAACCCGGAACACTACATGTGAGAGTCCCGTTACAGGTAAAAACAAAGAAAGGAACAAGACTTTTTGATTGCTCAAACAAAACAAGAATTAGTGGGGACTAGTGGATCGTAATGGTATAGTAATTCCTAATTCCTGTAGTTTTCGAAAAATTCCTAATTCGTATTCAAATAAACGCCTTGAGTTTGTTGGAATTTCTGTATGGTTAGTGCAAGTAGTGCACACACTTTTAACAGCAACGATATTTACATAGATCTTCAATCCACCACCTGTTCTGTGTCACTTTCACCCCATCGTTAGGCCAATGTAAGAAGAGGCTTGATAATCATAATCCCGCGAATGGCACAAAAAAGGCCACGTCTCTTTACTACATATTTCATGAGACAAGATATAGACACCAACACTTGTGCGAAATCACGGAGAAAGAACCAACACGCTTAACAAGTTTTAAACTTTTAATATCAGCATCCAGATAAAGTCAAAACAACCATTTTCACACACATTATTCAACCTTAAAGTTTTAAGGCTAAAACACCTCTGTTCAACTAACCAGGCAACCAGCAGTTCATAAACACAACTAAGATAAGGTACCAGAGAGTTTCATATCTCCTCTATACATAAACAGAACTCAAGCAGCAGCAGTAACGGTAGCAGGAGCAGTAACGGTAGCAGGAGCAGAGTGCTTGGTAACAGCCATCTGCAGTTCTTCTTTCTTCGCACCCACAACCCTGTCCACTATATTTCCTTCTTTTATGAACACAAAAGTCGGCATGGCCTCCACCGCCCAATCCTCAGCAACAGACTACAGAGAAAAGATCAGTTTCTTGTTAGAAATTAAGATACACGATTGTCAATTACACATTGCAATGGGTGCAACAAGGAGAAAAGGGGCGAATAATCGTATATATGATTACCTTCAGTTCATCGACATCGATCTTGACGAATGTGACATGGGGCATTTTCTTGGCCATGTCAGCCAGAATTGGAGCTATGAAACGGCATGGTCCACACCATGAAGCAGTGAAATCTACCACCACCTGTCATAAGAAGCCAGTAATCACTTAGGGTATATGCGAACAAAAGCATCCCGTCATGTTAAATTTGGAAGCTACATTACATGAACGAAACGTTGGATAAGAACATTCAAGTTTTATGAAAAATGCATCAAGCATGCCTAAAGTGAGTTTAGACACATACAAGTTTAAGTCACTGAGTCATTCACCATATGAAGCATATTAGATGCACTTCTCCAATTCCACAACCAAAATAGTTGCCTATTGTCTACGAAGAGAGTTAGCATAACCAAAATACATATGAAATTGCACTCGGATACGAGTCCATTTAGTTAAATCGCGTTTGATTGCGTGAGATGCCATAGCTTGCTCCGTTCTATATTCAGATTCACCGTGTGTGACAAAATGACTAAGAAAACAAAGAAGGTTCACCAAAATAAAACAAATGCGATATGATTTTCCTCAACTAACTTATACTTGTAGGAGGGGACGACCAAACTCAACAATCCCCCCTCGGAGTACTAAAAGAACTCCTCTACCCATTGCGACCAAATCATGAGGGGGGCAGTACTATAAGGGTGGGCCAAAGTCAGCCCATCAGATTCCTGGGGAGGAGAAGATCTCACACCCAAAGACCACTTGTTTTCACAACCCCATAAGATTGAGCGAACTACGCCAAGCTACCACAGTACCATCCTTAGCGGTATAACTGACACTCAAAATGGGTGAATTTGCACTTCCATTAAAAAAATATTACCAGTTACATTGACAATTTGGCATCAAACAAAACAGATATCAAATCTCTAAATTTTACTATATTCAATGTTCAGCAAAATATGACCGAATTTAACGAAGTACATCTGGTTGCATCTTTACCTAGTATGTGAACAGCTAAGTTATTCATATTTACGAGATAAGTGAAACTGTGAAAGGATCACACAAATCTTTCCCTAACTTAACAAACTGACAATATAAATCCAAAAAAATTTCCCTTGATTATGCCCACAAAATCCCCAGATCCATACGTGCGGATATAACCGCAGAAACCCAACAACCAAATTTCTGAAAACCATAAAAAAATTTACAAACGAAAGAACAACAGAAACTTGCAATTTGCAAATGAAAGACCATTAAATACAGGGGAAATAAATTGACAATAATTACCAATTTTACTGAACTCGTCATGATAAACCCACAAAGAAATGAAGTGAACCCATTATCACATGACAAACGAATTTAATAACGAAGAACAACAGAAAATTGCAGATAAGAGACAATTAAATACAAACAAAATGTATAAAAAAAAAACGGCGAAATCGTTTAATAAAAGGAGAATTACCAATTTCTTAGACTCGTTTGCTTTCTGGAGCACGTCGTTCCATTGATCGACGGTGTGGCAACTGATGACCTGTCCCTCTTCTGAAGCCATTTTCTCGTAGTACTACCTTCGTTTCAAGATTTACAGAAGCAAAACGCCTTCACAGAACAATGCTTGGAGCAAAATCCAACGCTTTATTTATAACCGAACCTAACGCGGAGGTTTACCAAAATGTTCGACATTCGCATGGTAATTACGGAAAAACCAGTGAGAGGATTTTGATGTTGATGGCATCATTTTCGCCGTGAAAAAAATCGACGCGGATACGGGTATTCACACTTGCGTAGGTTATAAGCGCGCAATTCATCTTAACCGTTTATCTCAAAAATTAGTGGTTCAAATTTTAAATAATCTGTTCGCGCTTAAAATTCAAACAGTTGAGAATGCGCACAAACAAATAGATGCACTGTCCGTGTATTTGGTGGCGTAGTATTTTTGGAAAACAATATTGGGTACACTGTACACCATTTTTTAAATCCGAATTTGATGTGCACTACCTTGTGTGAGACATATTTTAGTGTCTCACATAAATGATCAAAATTGTTCAGTTATTTTAACCATATATTTTTAAAATTTCTTGTAAAAAGTCACTAATTTGGATACTGGTAAAAGGCTCGATAGATTTTCCTTCTTGAATTTATTGAGAACAAAACTGAGTAAATCGATTAAGACTTTATCGATATCTGAATGAGCTAATTTTTTACAAATGAACTTAAAATAATACTTTTAAATAAATTAAACAGATGTAATCGCATAAAAAATAATATATATATTTGGTGTACGTAAACGGTGTACCAAATAATGCTCGCTCTGCAATTCGTGGAACCTTTTGAAAACGCGGTTTGGATAAGGTGTGACGTGTTAGCATATATGCCAAACCAAATGGTTGAGAGTTGAGACTTTGGAATTGGAATTTCGGCTTTTGCCCTTTTTCTTTTCTCACCTTTAAACTTTATTGGTAAGCATCTTTCAAACCCGTAAATCTATGGGGACCGACCCCCATTGTACAGATCATGTACAGATGGTCTCGGAGACCCAGTTGTGGATCCCATAAAAATTATCCGAGCCGTTCAATCATCTCAAAATCAAATTTCGAGGGCCCTACGCCGGAATCAATGCAATCGGACGGCCCTAAGTGCTCGATCAAAAATCACCTCATTTCCTTCAAAACATTGTGAAGGAAATGAGGTGATTTTGAATCGAGTACTTAGGGCTGTCCGATTGCATTGATTCCCGTATAGGGCCCGTCGGTATTTGATTTTGAGATGATTGAATGGCTCGGATCGTTTTTATGGGACCCACAACTGGGTCTCCAAAACTATCTGTACATGATCGGTACAATGGGATCTGTGCAAATAGCAAGGCTCCAAACCAACAAAGACAAGGGTACCGTACCATTATTGTACAAGCGGCTTTTTTTTTAACTGAATTGTACAAGCGGCTTGCGGGTCAATTCTTGAATGGAAAACCTATGGTACACAGTACACCACTTCTGTGGGATCCATTTTGGGTCTCACATAAATGATCGGAGCCGTTCAATATTCTTAAAATATTTTTTTAAGAGCCTCTGTAAAAAAATTAGCTCATTTTAACACTGGTAATGAATCGATCGAATCTGCGCCCAATTTACTAACAAGAAATTGGGCAATTAATCGATCGAAACTCTACCGATGTTAGAATGAGCTAATTTTTTACAGAAGTCCTTAAAAAAAAATTTAAAAAAAATTGAGCGGCTCCGATCATTTGTGTGAGACCCCATTTTTTGTCCCACAAAAGCAGTGTACATTTGGTGTACACCAAAATGGTGTACCCCTAGCATGACTCATTTTTGAATTCCATGCAAGTAATTCAAGTTTTTCTCTAATTTTGGAATTTTTTATAAAATTAATGAATAGTTCGGAATTCGGATTATTTGTACACTTTTAGTATCCTATGTTTCGGTACCCAGTCGTGTCCGAAATCATCCGGTCATCTTTTCATACTAAGGTCCCAGACTCCTAGTCGCGCACACGTGTGTGGGACTGTGAGATCCATCTCAAATGTGTGTATGAAGGCTACTCTTCTGTTCATAACATAGGCGGCTCCACATTATCTTCAGGGTGTTCAAGTGAACACCTTGAACGATTTTTTGTTTATAATACATGTAATTTTTGATACTTTTAATTAAGTTCTGTCCTTTTTTAACACCCAAACTAAAAAGATTTGAACACCTTGGGCGTAAATATTTGAACATCTAACCCAAAATTGAACAACTAGCCTACAAAACCAATCTAATGTAAAAAACCCAAATAAAAGCCATAAGAGGCTCCATATGTAGCTTTCCATAAATGGTCAATGAAACAACCTAAACTCTTTTACATTTGATATTACGTGTAATAATTTTTATCTTGAGTTTGTTTGAACGCTTATTCCTATATTGTGTGAATCTATTCGCTAGATAATTTTTTATAATTTTCTTAGCCTAAAAAATATAATTCGCCGAGAACATACGGTTGTGACATATATCTTACGTATTTTCGTATAATTTGTACACTTTCGGTATCCTATGTTTCGGTACCCATAGTCGTGTCCGAAATCATTTGGTCATCTTTTCATACTTAGGTCCCAGACTCCTAGTCACGCACGGATGTGTGGGTCTGTAATAGCCATCTCAGATGTATGTACGAAGGCTACCCTTCTGTTCACAAAAATCGAATCTCATACCTCACGCTCCAAAAAAATGTTATAGAAACGTGGACCAAATCTCAAAATATGAGCTAATATTTGTGTTCGTGTGTAATTTTATTTTATTTTATTTTGTTTTAAAAAGATGCCAGTTATATATCCTCTAATGGACTATGGTATTCTCTCTCCATAAATTTTAGGCAATGTTAGCCTTTTTCTAAAATAAAATATAGCATACCATAATTGGCGGCAATATTGGACGTGCAATTTAATGCACTGACAACATTAATAGCTAATTTAATTACATTAGTCAATATCAGTTGTGCTACGCCCAAAACAAATTAACCACAAATTGATGATTTTCCTTTTCTACGGAGGGTGAACAAAAATGCTCTCCCAATTCTTCTAGAGGAACTTCAATTCCGACGATTGTGTTTTGTTCTTGAGAAAGTTCAAGATGTTATTTTGTTTGGTTTTACGAGGAAAATGAAATGAAAGTAAAAGAAGATAAATGTCCCTTGTTCGGTTTGAAAAGGAAGATGAAAAGAAAATAACAAAAACGACTTATCAGCTAGGCATTGAGATCATTATATCAATCTCTAGACACACGTGAATGGATTTCCAATAGGACTAACCAGAGACTTTTGTAAATATGTTTTAAATAAATATCATTCTTGTTGAACTTCAAAATGAATCCCACACAAAATGATATTGGTGTAAATGGCGTAACCAGAGTTTAGTTTTTAAAATAAAAAACTAACAGCTCTTTTGGATGGAGGGGATTAGGGAGAAAAGAAAGGAGAAGAAAGGGGAGTGAACTCTCTCTCTTGTTTGGATGATCAAAGTGGTGGGGTGGGAGAGGAAGAGAATCAGTGAGAAACTAGAAACCCTTACCCCCTCCCTCCATCCCCCCTCCCCGTTTTTTCGTTTCTCGCCAAAAGTGGCGAGATTCTGTGAGAAATGGATCGCCGGCCACACGTGCCATCCACCCCGTCATCGGACTTGCACCGTTGTCTTTGTCTCGTCGAGGCGAAGCCGGATCTGTGATCAATTTTTGTTTTTTAGGTCGCCGGAGATGAGAGAGATGACTAGAATGGGAGGGAGAGAGAGCGATTTCTCAGGGTTGTTTGGATGAGAGGGTGAGAAACCACTCCCCTTTCTTTTATTTTCTTACCATTAATGGAGATCCCTCCCATTTTTTCTCCTTTCTTCTCTCACCATCCAAAGACAATGTAAGGGGGTGTGCCACTAACTTGATTTTTTTGGCTTTTTAGCTTTTTTATGTGAGAGCTCGAAATACGTGTTGATTTTTTTTGATTTTTTATGTGATGTATTGTGAGGAATGACCTATCTCAAAAAACACAATAAGCTGATTTTTGACCTTTTGAGTTAGTTGAACGGGGGCCTTAGTTCAGAAAAACAAAGGGGAATAAAATTGTCCATTTCTTGCGTGAAAGCGGTGGGCTTTAAACTTTAAAGAGCATATGATGCACATGGCGAAGATTCTGGAACCGTGGATGGGGCCTCGACAAAGTTCACAGGCTTGCACGAGACGAACGAGAAAATTTGGGTGCGGATAGAGTATATATACGTGGTGTTCGGCATTCCATTTGAGCCGTGCAAAGTTTGAACATTAGAGCATTTAATATCGAAAGATAATTTGATCAAAATTCATGAAATCTTTAGAACTTGTTTGTTTACTCGTAGATAAATAGGTGAGACATCAATGATAGATACAGATGTATAAAATAGTTGAGGAAAAAGAAATTCGAATTATAAACATGCATTTTTTAGTTAACTTTCTTCCCATGCAAATCACACAAGGAAAACTGTCAAGATTGGTTTATTGCGTTTTACGAGATATGTCATTCTCTCATAATACATCAACTCAATTTCACCCAATAAATGAATTTCATTGTCTTCTTGTCTATTAGTCAGTTTTAGGAACAAACATAAGGGGATATGTAATCCCACCCCCGAGATTTTACATCCCGCACAATAGTGGAATATAGGTGGTATCGCATTATGTAATCCCGTTCAAAATTAGAACCTCAATTGTGGTCTTGCAAAAAAAAAAAAAAACTCCAACCGCTCCCACACACCCGAGTCTAATTTTGTTCACCCTCAATAAGATTGGTAGAAATTATCTAGGGTACACGATATCAATATACTTTGATAATAATAGAGTTAGTTTATGACGGAACCCATATGTTTCCATCAATTAAGTGAGGGTAATGTTCAACATTTTTTAACGAGGGACCTAGGAGGGAATACGTCTGGACGGTCTCGATCGGCTCGACAGAGTCCCCCAATTCTATAACGAGGGTGAACAAAATCACTCGTGTACCCAAAAAAAAAAAAAAGAACAAAATCATTCCAAACAAACAAGCCCATAAGTAAAACCCCTCACTTTTGGTTTTCTGAAGTCCAAATATAGCCCAATTAATGCACCCCGCCTAAAATCCGACCACTTCCCCTCCACCCGTCTCGCGCGCGCGCTCTCTCTCTCTCGATACTAAAAATGCTCGCTGTGACATATCCACAGTCACCTTGCACGCATCTCAAATTCAACCTTCGAAACGAGGCGTTGGCGTCAGTCTCATATCAATCATCCAGCCGTCTTCTTCTCAACAGGTGCGATTTTCCTGTCCCTGTTTAACTTCTAAATTGCCTACCCCTTGTTTCTTTCTACTCGCTAGTGAAGGATATTAGGCTCTGTTTGTATGTATGTGGATTGTGCCTGTGTTTTCAATTTCACCCAAAAAAATTATGTTTAGAGGTTTGCGAAACTAGTTTGGAGGATGAATTTGAGGTAGAAGATATGTATTTTGTTAGGACTTTGTATGGGATTTTTAGACACTCTTGTTAGTTATTCTCATATCAGCTCAACTAATAAATGCAACTGTACTTAATGTAGAAGTCTGTATTTAAACTATCAAATCCAAAATTAAGCTATTTTCATTGAATTAACAGTGTCAAATCCCTTAGTTTCAAGTCCACAACTATTTGAGCGAGTGCCATTTTGTTCATCCTCACTCTTATTGGTTGAAATAGCGTAGGTCCCACCATTGCAATACACTTTTGGTGAGGATGAGATTATTTTTTGGTGGAATCCAAACTATCTCAACCAATAATAGCGAGGGTAATGTTCACCCTCTTTTAATGAGGGTGAACGAAATTAAGCTCTCTGTGAATGGAGCCTTGTAAGTAATGTTGAGAAGAATATTATGTTCTCAATTTAGCATTTGCAGATAGAAATTTGTCTACTGAAAAGGGCCAGTCCTGATAATGGTAGCTTTTCGAGTAGAACGGTTAAGAATTTAGTGGGAATCCTTTCGTAACGACATCCTTTTCATGAAGTATTTCAAATTGCTCTTGGTCTGTTATGTATATTGATATATATTCCACGCCCATCATGATAAAGCTCCTAAACTCAATACCAAAATCCATACGTAAGCTATTCTAATTTAGATTTCCAATATTCTCATTGAATAATGATGCCTTATCCATTCATGTGAAATCCACACGTGAAATTGAAACATTGTATTGAACTTTTAAAGTGGTGGAATGTTGTGGTTACTTCTTTGTTCTTATAGAAGCCCTTCGTTTTTTGTGTGCATTGTTTCATGGTGATTCGTAATGTTTAGTTCTAATTTTTCATATTCCATCGAAAGAAGGATAATCATTTACTTTCAAACATCTTTGTGTGGCTATATTGTTTGTTAGCTATTTATGTTTCTAGTAATTTAAAATTAAAACAATAGTAACGTTCTTCTGTTGTCTTTTAACGCGCTTAGTTACATTTGCAATAAAAAGTTGGCCTTCTTCCTTACAGGTTTGATTGGCAAGGAGGCAATTCCAAAACTTTCCTAAGGTATAAGCTCAACTGTAGATTTGCCAAGGTCAAAGATCCTCCTTCCCCAAACCTAGATACGGTGAAACGGGAACCTCATAAGTATTTTGATCAAGTCATTATTACAGTTCGTTCTGGAGATGGAGGCCATGGCACCGTTCTTAGTATCCCCAACCAAAGAACTCCTTCAAAATCACAAGGAAAGCATGACAAGCAAAAAGCAAGGAAGAAAATTTCATTCAAAAGGGATTTTGATGGGTCTCTTATCCTTCCTATGGGTGGGCATGGTGGGGATGTTGTAATTTATGCAGACGAGGGGAAAGACACATTATTGGAGTTTCACAAGAACAACCGGTATAATGCAAAGCGTGGGGGAAACGTCAGTGCGATGGGAGTTTTAACATCTCGATTACAAAACGGGCTTGCAGCTCCGACATTGCGTGTTCCAGTGCCTCTAGGTTTGTATGTACATACTTGAGTTACATAGGGGTATCTACCAGGATTCTGATCCTTTTTGCGAGCAAATGACTAGATTTGGTATGAGAATACTTAGGGATGAGTACTACTTCATAACAGTGGGGGCGGAGCTAATATTTTGGCTTATTGGGGTCAAAGTCACTGTTGTTTGACTCTTCCACGTCTTTTTCTCTCCTCTATTGTGTCCCGGTCTTTTGTTCCTCTCCCGTTTCTCACGAATGAGGAAAAGATAAGAAAATCTAGAAAATATACAAGACATATATGCAGTCAATGACTATTAGGGCATCTCCAATCAAGCTCTAAACCTCCAAAATAGAGACCGAATGTGACATATCGAGGGAAGATTTTGTAATTTACCTCCTTTATTCTTCAACTTTTTGTACTTTGTGGAGGGACCCATTGTACTTTTTAGAGATTTAGGTCTCTAAATTTGCTTTTGGGTCTTTAAATATAGAGACTCACACCTCCATTTTGGTCTCCAAGATTAACAGACCCAAATAGAATTGGCCGGGAGAGGCAAATTTTTAAAAAGACAGTTAGAATATAGATAGAAATAGGACCTTTGCTAAGATTTTAATCAAGCAAACTAGAAGAACTTTCGAACATCATAGATGAATCATAATTTTTAAAAGTTCCAAGAGAGTCAAAATTTTCGGACAAATTACAAATCACCTATAAAATTCGGATTTTGAAATGTTCAATACTTCAATTGACTCAAGTTTGGATAGGTCCTGTTGTGAGACGCAAGCAGACAAGCTTGATATAAATTGCAACCATTGGCAGGTACCGTTGTAAGACGTAAGCGTGGAAGCTTTATGGCTGACTTAGCACGACCAGGCGACGAGATTCTTGTTGCAAGAGGTGGACAAGGAGGGGTGAGACATCTGTCTGCTTGAAAGTAGTGAAATGCTGTGCATGTATCAATTTCTGCACTTTTACCTGATTAATGATGTTAGATGAAGAGTTCAAGGGTTTAGTAGTGTTTCTGTGAACAAAATGTCGATTAGTTGCTCACAAGGTTATTTTGCTTGATTTAGAGGTGTTATTCAGAATGAAGTTTGGTAGGATCAGTATTACAGTTACTGCTAGTGGTTGGACCTGTATACTCAACGCTAACCTGTAATTTGGTTTACCTTTTACATGTTGCAGATTAGCTTGATAGAAATGCCAGTGCATGGAAGAAAAGAAGTAACGACCTTAACCACAAATGTGATGAGAGATGAAAGTGACAAGGTAAGAGTAGATAATGTTATGAGCGCATGGTTGGGATTTTGTAGTTTTATATCATTTCCATTTGTTGATTATGTTCATTTTATTATTGACAAATAGAACTTGGAATTTCTTGTCCAGGAGCCGAAAAATCTTCTTCAAGTTGTTATTGATTGTGGGTGGCCTGCAATATAATGCACACATCTGAATCAAATGATGCAGTCATCCCAATTAGGCATGATAATTCTTCCAACAAGAAATATAGTACTTTTCAAAAATCATGAAGAACTACATATTTCATGACCGGGTTGGGAAATTTTGCTGTAGAGCTAGCTTTAGAAACGAGGATGTTAGTCGTACCCAGAAATTTGATGTAGTGGGGGCACTTAATTGACCATGTCAAGAAAACTTGTTTCGTAATAAGAAAATGATAACATCAAACCTTAGGGTGCAGCATAGTGTGTAGAAAATGTACTGATATCCGAGAAAAGTGTATCGATATCCATGACAATATATTGATATCCGGTATTGATTATCCTCTACCTAATAAGCGGTTGTTAGCAAGACCATTTATAATAAAGAACAATGAGTAAGAAGTTTATATCCAATTGCACTAGCAATTTATAAATTGACAGTTATAAATCCAACAACATTATGGAAGAAAATTGATGCATGAAATAAGATAAATTTAATTATATAATTTATATACAAATGGTATATTTCAATTTTGCTTGTTATTTGTTCAATTACTCAAAATATATAGGGACACAAGTGAGATTATACAATTTTGAGTGGGGGCACGTGACCCCACGTGGGTCCGCCCCTTGTTGTCGGTACCAGTTACATGGACAAGTAAACTGGATACGGACCAGTCTTTTCAATTATTTTCGCAAGGTTTCGTATTATTTTCACCACTGCACCAAGCAATGGCAACGTGCTCTGATGGGTTTTTTTCCCCCCCTCTCATTTGCAGTATCTATATTGTTTGATTGGTATTATAGGATTGACTACATTTGTTTCATGAGTTAGAAATACAGTTCCAGTATGGTTTACAAGCAGTTTGCTAATGGACCTGTAGACACTCTTACTAAAATTGTGTAAAATGCTCTTGTACTCCCGTTAAATGAGTATATGGGTATTTTGTTATACGTATTTGTGTATTTATTTATATACAAGAAAGATTGTTCACACTTTACCAATGCATGTTTGAATGTCTAAATGGAAATTATTGCAGGTCTTAACTTTTGGTCAGCAAGGGGAGGAGGTTAGTTTGGAGTTAATACTAAGAGTTGTTGCTGATGTTGGTCTAATTGTAAGTGTTTATTTCCTTTCTTCTTTTCCGTTGCACATGTAGGTAAGTATTATCCAAATATGCATTGCTAGGAGTTCGGCTTGTCGTAAGTATTCCTCAGTTTTTCTTTATAGTGAATCGCTCAATTGCATGTTGGGATGAAGGTAAAAACATGGACAGTCTGTAAGCTGCCTTCTTTGAACTTATAACGGTTTCCTACTGTAGTTATGCTTTCATAGGTACGATCTGTCTAAATTTCACTTGATTCCAAATTCCAATGTGCTTAAAGTGAAACGTATCAGTCAACCTTTCTCCAGCCCCGGAATAGATTTGAATGCGAAAAAGTAGGATGTTGTAGCCTTGTAGCTTACAAAACTTTATGGTCAGGTCCCTTGAATGAACTGGTTAGAATCCCAAAAATGCCGGGGATAATCTGGATTGAGTGTGCAGGAATTGATTGCAACCTAAGTTTGTGCCACACAACAATAATTGAAGCTCGTAACTACACTGAGGTAACAAAAGTATCTGTAGATGCCTCAAAACAGTAAGGCACTTGCCCCTTCATTAACCATAGTAGAAAACTCCAGAATCTCTTAATTCTGCCAAAGTCCCTCCATTCTATTTCTTATGCCAAATTGTTATCTATTCAGGGCTTACGTAGGTTGGTTGTCATTCAGTAGAAATGGACAACTTTGATAGACTGCAAAACTATTTACAGAAATGAAAAGTTTGATCGTTTTCCAGGGACTCCCAAATGCTGGGAAATCAACCCTATTGGCTGCCATAACGCTTGCAAAACCTGATATTGCTGATTATCCCTTCACAACGTTAATGCCAAACCTTGGACGCCTAGATGGTGACCCTAGTTTAGGGGCAGGGAAGTATTTTTCTGAAGCAACATTGGCAGATTTACCTGGTCTTATTGAAGGTGCTCATCTGGGGAAGGTATTTCAGATTTTGCATCTGGCTGTGTGGCTTAGTTTAACTTATAAGTACCTGATGCGTAACTATGTCGTTTCCAGGGTCTTGGTCGCAATTTTTTGCGGCACTTGAGGAGGACTCGCTTGTTGGTGCATGTTGTTGATGCGGCTGCTGAGAATCCTGTGGGCGACTACAGAACAGTAAGAGAAGTATGTTCTCCTGGTCAGAAAACTTAATTCATTGTCTGTGCAAATTTGTACTTATTCATTTATCTAATAAAAATGTACTTCTACCATCCAGTAAAGTTTGTATATGGGATCCACTTCTAGTCTAAAGTCAGGGATCCTCTCATTCTCACATTTCCCGATTGAATTTCGATAATCCGAGTCATTCAATGTGTTTAGAACATGTTTTTAAGGGTCTCCGCGAGGAATTAAAAAAAAAAAATGTCCGAGAAGGACTTCATCTGAGCAGTTTTTCATACAAACCATAGATATATATTTTATGAAAAACTGCTCGGAAGAAGCCCTTTCCGGTCATTTTTTTTATGAATCCTTGCGGAAACCTTAAAAACACATTCTAAACACATTGGACGGTTCAGATTATCAAAATTCAATCAGGAAATGTGAGGTCCTGACTTTAACAAAAAAAAAAGACCGGAAAGGGCCACATTGGGCCACACACACACACACACACATATATACATATATATACATATTTTTCAATCTCGAACGAAAAATCCCTTACATAAGCTATGTAAGGGAGCCCTTATAAGATCCTCTTCCTATATATATATATATATATATATATATATATGTATATATATATAATAAGGACTCCCTTACGGATGTATACATAAGAATATGTTGGGCCACATTGGGTTGTTGATGGCCTTTATGCTGTCAAATTAGGTAGATTCAGACAAAAGTTAGGATCAGTGCTAATGGATGTAGGTATTCAGTTAACTTTCTTATTCTACGTCTGCCTTTTATTTTCCGATTGTGAACTCTGTTTGTGCTTGAAATTGAATTTTTTTTTTCTGATTGTCCAGTTACAGCGTTTCAAGGTCGTCCACACCCCACATATCTTTATTTCCTTTTTTGTTATTTTGAAGAACACCGTAAGAAGTTCAAACTTAGGTTGAATTTTAGTATTTTCCTGTGCTATAATTTGTTTCAAAGCTAACAACTTCAACTATTTGAGGAATTATACATGGATGTTGAAGCTTTCTTACATTCGCTCTCAACATTTATAATATAAATTAGAGTATCGTGTCGAGCTGACATTTTGGAAGCATTTTTGTCCCATGATGCCTGATTGATCTAAGTTGAATCCGGCCATTTTCATGTACTGAAATGTATTTTTCTTCTTTCTTAAAGACAAGTTGATTAATATATGTTGCATTTCTGCTTAGTTGGTTGATCAACAACAAAGTCTTCTTTTTATTTATCTATTTAATTTTTTTTGGTTTCATTGCATTGAGATTTTTCTCTACTACCCTTTAAATTTCATCTCTCAAGGTGTATGAATTTTGATGTTGCAGGAATTGAGGATGTACAATCCTGAATACCTAGAACGACCATACATTGTCGTGCTAAATAAGATTGATATTCCTGAGGTGAGGATTTTACTTCTGTTCGACAGGTATTAAGATACTTTGTTCGAAAATAAATTTGCTTGTCAAAATCTTTGGATCTGTATTAATACGCTCAGATCTATCTAAAATTGTGCTTGTTCTGGATTTTTATGGTAATTATGATTGTAGGCAACAGATAGGCTTCCGTCTCTGACTCCAGAAATATTGAGAATTGGAAGAGATGTGACTAGCTCTGGAGATGCAGTTCAAGCACTATCTGCTGGATATCATGCAAATGTTTCAGGATTCTCCGAGGAGGATAAGGTTAAAGAAATTGAGGACTATCCACGCCCCTTTGCTGTTGTGGGTGCCAGTGTTTTGTAAGTTTACTATCCTTCTATTCCCCTTGTCCTCACATATGCTTTGGCCTTTGTGTCTTCTTGAATTCAGTCTCTTTAAAAATCTGGATGGTCTTAAATCTGTTAGGTATATTATCCTTATTCTTCTTTTCATTTGACTTCTTTGAGTATCCAGAATGGTATTGTGTTGTTCGTGTCTTAAACCACTGATTTATTAGGAGTAAAAAGCTAAGCTTGTTTCTAATTCTCAGCGGGTTGGTCAAACTGGCCTTCTTGACTCTATGGTCTACCCCTTCGGCCATTGGTTTTACTACTTTGAGTGCGTGGGTCAAATAAATGCCCGAGTTGATGATATTTAAGTTTCTGGGTATTGGAAACCAATTTCCATTTCATTTAATATCAAGATTTTGAAATGTTCTCTTATTGAGAATCCATACATCCTTGTCTACCAACGGCCAAATCCAATTCCTATACGTTACATTTCTCAAAGTATCTTGATCGGGGCGTGTTCTCCTCTCAACTAATAAAGGGATCTTGGCGCTTTTAGCCAGTTTCCACAACACAACAGTAGCAGATTTTCGGGAACCAATTCTTGTTTATCAAAGCAGAATTAAGTAAGAGTTCTGTCATGATGTTTCGCACAGGAAAGGTATTGGGACAAAAGAGATGTTGGAGAAAATAAGGGCAGCCTTAAGAACTTTTCGAGATTCCTATGAACCACTAGCACTGTGAGAATTTCCAACAGTCGTGGTGATTAAAATACAAATCCACCAGATCAAATCACAAGACCGGACAAAACTTAACTTGCTATGTCATGATTTTGGAAGCATTGTCGCCACAACTGTGTCAACTTGCTTTCCACTCCAAAGTTGCAGGCCGGCTGAGCTAAGCACCGTGTTCAAGTTATTTACAGGTTCCCTTCTCCACCTTTTCTTGACTCTTGCTAATTTGATCTTTAGTTCACCCCGCTGGCTCCGATAAAACTGTCTGTTTTTGGCAGCCTTGTGTAAAGTTGTTTTCTTTGATAATGAAGGTCTATCTATTTTCTCGAGACTGCATGTCCATAAGTGCACAATGTCCAATTGTTTTTCTTGTTTTTTAGGGTTTGAACCACCCATGATTGCATGCCTCTATGTTTTTGGTATAATAATACGCCTACTTGGCTGCATGCTGACGGTTTTCCTTAGGGCTAGAAACATCATCTCCAATGACCTCTTCAAAATTGGCTCCTAAAGGGTGCCCGTAAAGTGCAAAAGGTGTGCAATAGCAATAGCATAAGCACAAGTAGAGTCTATTTTCATGTGTCAAGATTACGGTATTGTACACGCTTTTTGAAAATTATTCATTAATGTTAGCTTTTTCAAGAAAGGATGAAATGTAAACAAATACATACTCCTATAATTTTTTTGGAGGGCTCTCTAGAATTAGCAAAGCACTTATGTGGGAGTCAAGTTTAGAAACCAATTCGGATAGTAGCTATGGCTCAATTGGATATTCCACAGCTGGTCGGGAACCCTAATGGTCACACCAATTGGGATTGCTATGCTGGTCGCCCCTTCCCTCCATTTTCCAGTTAAAAAAAAAAAAAAGAGTTTAGAAACCAATTTAAGTATTCGATTGGAGTTTTTATAAAAGTCTAAAGTTGGTTTACACCCAATATTTAATTAGGAGGCAAGCTAGGAGCCAAGTAAGATGCCCATTGGAGGTGCAAAAAAGTGAGAAAAAGCTATTATCAAATACTCCACATCTATTTTATGCATTTGACAAAGATTCAAACTTTACTAATTACACCTAATAATGCTGACTTTTACTGAGGAAAAAAAATTCATCTTACATGTATTTTATGGATTGGGCTCGGATGGACAACCCAGGCCCAGAAAATTAAGGGCAAGTTTGGGCTTTGATGGGTGGGTGGGGGTGACCAAGCCCAACCGACTGGAGAATAAGACATTTTCTGGCTCTGACTCTTGAGTTTGAACACTCCGACTTTGCTGAAATCGTGCGCCCATCGTTTTGATCTGTTCTGTTCTTTTCTGGTGTATTCTGTTCGAGAAATTGTCCAATAACCCATGCCCGGGTGGGGCCTACGTGCTTGTTTTAGGTCCCATGACAAATGTGTGGTGTAAAGGAGGCCCGGGGGCATTGAATAAGTCGTCATTCTATTGTGTTCTCGAGAAATTATTTTGTTGTTGGGACACTGTCAGTGTTCAAGCGTCTCCATTATCGTATGTTGATAGGGGATTCACACACTTAGTTTCGGCCTCATACCAATGTGTAGTGATGACTGGTGAGAGACTTGAGACACAACGTGATGATGCTCGGTGAGCAACTTTTCGTCGTTTTCTCTCTCCTAGGATGCAAACAACAGTTCCGTTCTGTTCAAGTCTACTCTCTCTCTCTCTCTCTCTGATGGAATAGCATGCAAAGCCGTTCTGTTTCTGTCTGGACGTTACTAAATTCCAGCGCTCTGACCAGCTCAAAAATCAGACGGACTTGGGAATTCCACGTAACCAGGAGCCTCGCAATCTGTGAAAGTGCAGACTTTTGGGAATTATCTCCCAAGTGTGAACACTTATCCTAATTTTCTCTGCCCACATTATGACATCACACATTCATTATCCGCATCACTACCGTGTCCTCTCCCTTCACAATCTCTCTACAAGTCTATATCTACTTCTCTCGTCTCAAAATGATAGTCTATTACGAAAAAATGTGTGACTTCCGAGTTAATTTGTTGAACCCCTTGGGTAGTTTGTGGGACCCTTGGGTTTTTGTGAGTGGGTGGTGTATTTAGATGTGTAAGTTTGGGTGTGGTTGTAACATTATTAGAATCGGGAACTTCTATGGTCACTTATAGAAGAATGTAATAGCGGATCGTGTCCACCTCCAAATTCCTTTGGTGCGTGCACGTATGGTGCCATTGCAGTTGGCGGACGATTTATCCCATGCATGAGGTGTGGGGTTCTCGGATCCGGGGAGCCTGTAGTGACGTGCTCACTACATGCATGTAGTGAGTAATCACAGCCGTTTGTCCTCTTTTTGAACAGTCCGGATTTCAAATGAAACTCTTTCGGGAAAGTCCAGATCATTCAAAATATTTTTAACGGTCATGATTTACTCACTACACACGTATAGTGTTCAAAATATTTTATTTTTTATTTTTATTCACTTTAAAGTATTCATATGGAAAAAGTGACTCATCAAGTATGGGTAATTAGTAATTTCAAAGTGAAAAAAAAAAAAAAAAAGTGTCTGTAAATACAAAGGGGTGTGAAATTTATTTCCGAAATTATACGTGCTTGATGCTCCAATTACGTAAATCCAGACATGTTCTTGTATTTATCTGTGTTAGTTAAGTGAGATTGTCCTTTTCTGCCACCTGAGCTTGGCTTAAAAAATGGACAAAAAAAGGCGGCCTTAGCCCTTTGACACGATTTACAGGGTCATCTTGCCAAGTAGATATCAACCGTACCCACCATCGGACACGTATCCATCACCCTTCAATTTTGCTAACCCCCCTCTCCCTCCTCCTCCGGTATAAAACTCGAATACTGTTCATATGTCCAGCAAACTTTATCTTCTTCTCCAGAGAAAAAAAGAAACAGAGAAAATGTTGAAATCTGTGAAGAAGCCAGCACAGGCAACGTCAAGGAAAGGGTGCATGAGAGGGAAAGGGGGCCCGGAAAACACCGCATGCACTTACAAGGGCGTCCGGCAGCGGACGTGGGGGAAATGGGTGGCCGAGATCCGCGAGCCGAATCGGGGTGCCCGCCTCTGGCTCGGCACCTTCGACACGTCTCACGAGGCCGCCTTGGCCTACGACGCGGCGGCGCGCAAGCTCTACGGCTCGGACGCGAAGCTCAACTTGCCGGAGCTGTTTGTGAATTCGCAGTTTTCTATTCCCTCCGTGAATTTCCCCATCAACCCCGTGAAGAAAGAAATTACGAGCGGGGATTCACCAGGAAACCCCCATGTTTTATCATCGGGGTTTTCTGATGAATCCCGCATGGAGAGAGTTGGGGAGAGTGATGTAGGGATAATGGAGGGGTTTTGGGGGAATTTGAATGCGAATTTGCCGGAGTTTGACGATTCCTCTCTGTGGGCGGAGGCGACGGCTACGATGGATTTTCAGTCGGTGTTGGACCCCGGTATCTTTGCCGGTAATTTCGAAGATGGGAAGGGGTGGGAAGCCATGCAGGGCCCTTGGTGCTACTGAAGCTTCCAACCTATTAAAGATACACAAATATATATGTGTGTGTGTGTGTGTGTGTGTGTGTGTGTGTGTGTGTGTTGTAATAATACATATAGGCTGCATATATTATAGGGTAGGAAAATAGAAAAATAGGAGTACAAAATATGTATATAGAATATAGATAGATATGTGTTGGCCACAGTTTTTTTTTTTTTGGCATTCGTTAATCCTAATCTACTCTATCCTAGGGGACTTGGGGAGGGGATGGGTACTTACGGGAATCGAACCCTGCCCATATGCATGAGAGTATAAGGGAGGCACCAATTGCACTTCACTCCACTTGCGTGTTGGCCACAGTTGAGATGGGTGTTTTTTCCCTGGACTTCTTTTGTGGCTTTTTGTGTTAAATGGTGTGCTAGTTGTATGAACTGTGAAGCATATGCTTAGCTTTGTACAGTTTTTTTGGTTGTTTGTATGAATATCTGACGCAGATATGCGCCAAAGGGATCCAGGGTGATCTGACCTGAAAACTATGAATAAATTACTTGGTTATGGGCTAACCTTTTGTCTGATGTTCGAAGTAATTCTTTTTTTTGGGAATTGATATTTTTATGAATAGAGACAAAAAAAAAAAAGAGTGCCAATAAATAAAAGTGGAGTGCTAATAACAATTCTTTTTTTTATAAGCAAAAAATTTAGGTGAAATTCCACGGAGACCCCCTCATCTATGTCTCTGGGACACAGAGACCCCCTCACGTTTAAAAACGCCCAAACACACCCCCTCATCTACTTGAAATGAAAAAAAACACTAACTCCGTTAAAGA
>JAXBDA010000330.1:0-93434 GCA_036023075.1 Gaultheria prostrata | reverse complement strand
CAATTAGTACAAAAAATGGGAAGCTCGGCTGGATACCGGACAACTTGAACTATGGTCACCTTGACTACTTCTTCTGGCTCTTGGCTATCCTGAGTGTACTCAATTTAGGGGTCTATCTCTTCATAGCTAAGTGGTACACTTATAAAAAAAACGGTGGAGACTCTCCGTTGATAGCAAAAGAGGAGTGGCATTGATTGAGAAATATAAATTAACTTCTGCAATCTATTGTTTTCTTGGATTTTAGCACTGTGATTCAAGCTTTCTGTAAATAGACCGCTTTAAAAATCATCCTGTATGTGAGGTATATGGCGGAGAGTTGATTGATTATATGGATATGTAAAACAATTCAAGAACAATCAAAGTGAAAATAAACTTGTCAGCTTTATTGAAATATTTTGATTTCCTAATAAGTTCCTCCTTTTCGTCAACAGTATCATATGTTCAGATGCTGCAATTTGACACCATGATATGTTCATTTTGCGGTGTATAATTCTACCTGCTAATACTGCAATGCTTTGGAATTCCTTGCCAAACACTAATTCATTTCTGAACTCCTTTAACAAGTTAGTTTAGGCACTAGTAGATTTGGGAAGTGGACTCATGATTATTGCGAACAATGTGATTAAGTACTACTTGCAGGCTAGAGCCTATGAATCACCTACACTCCTAAATGATCTCTGTATGCGTGTTGCACAAGTCGGGGGGACAAGGGGCATGCCAGAAATATGCATAAATACGTATAGGACAAGTTAGGTATTGTACAGTATTAGTTTTCCTTTGGGCTCGTATTGGACACATCCGAATTTAGACATGCCAAGTACGCGACTGGGAATGTTTTCGGAGTTTGGACCGATTCACTTATTGGTTTTACCGGATTGTATTGATGGTTATGGTATTTTATTTAGTTTTGATCTGCCATTATGACTTACTTGGATGGATGGTTGGCTCTTATTCCATTAATTTCCAAAAGGTGAAGTCATTGGAATCCAGAATCTTATTCTCGGTTACTTTCAAGCTTCCACTTAACATTAACTGAACTTTGCATAGATCCTTTAAACAATTCGATGGATCCACCCAGTTAATTCAAAAGAAGTGAAATGCAAATGAGGACCTTCCATTCTTAGCTTATCCGAACTCCACTCTTATCCCACTCTCTTCTCCTCCCAACAAACAGGTCTTAAGAAGTTGAGACGTTAGGAGAAATCAAACTCTTAAATCATAAACATTGACCCGAAGCCAGCCGCTGGGGAGAGCGCCCAAACCTCATAGTGTCCATTCATTATTACGCAGACCCCACTTTTTAATTATTCTCAGGGTAAATTTCACTTACCTCCCCTGATGTTTTTAACAAATGCAGGGACCTCACCTGAGGTTGTTATAATTACACTGACCTCTCTTGCTTTATAAACTATCACCATGATTCCCCTATTCCATTAAGTTTAAACTAATGCCGTTAGTTTATACTATGAAATGACTGAACTACCCCTAAATAATTGGGTAAATAATTAAGTCTTGCTCTCTTTATTTTTTTTCAATTGGAATTTTAGACATTAAAACCCAATTAGACTTCTGGGTATATGTGATTGAGTATAAGTATTTGTACGTTTGATATATTTACTAAATTGAAGTAGTTTTTTCTTCTAAAAATCTACCAAAACACCGGTAAATGTTTTCCATGGAAAAGTTTTTCATAGGACAAGTTTTTTCTAGGAAACGTTTTCCGCCCAAAACAATCAGAGCATAAAAGAATAATGGGTAAATTTTATTGACCTCCCTTGAGATTTCTGATAGAGACCTCCCCTGATATTCTAATAATTATACCGGTCTCCCTTACTTTACAAAGTATTACCAAGATTCTCCCATCCCGTTAAATTTATTTTAACGCCGTTAGTTTAGGCTATCAAATGACTGAAGTACCCCCTGATATATGGATGATTTAAATAATTAAGTCTTGTTCTTTTTTTTTCCATTGGAATTTTAAACATTACAACCCAATTGAACTTTTGGTTATATGTGATTGAATTTGTGTGAGTATTTTTACGTTTTATATATTTGAGTCATAGTTTTTTTCTTGTAAAAATGATATTTGTGACTTAATGTATGTTGTTCTTTTTTGGTTGCCAAATATATTTTTCTGAATGAAATGTATATACAAATTTATACCCTATCTTATCCCCCGCAAAATTAAAAAAGAATGAAAAATCATCCTATTGTTTTTTGTAATGACTTATTTTTACATGCAAAAAAAATATAATTGACAAGGTTTTTCTATTAAGAATTTTCATTATTTATTTATTTATTTCATTCTTACAGAGTTGAGAATGGAGTAAAATTACACTTTGGTCGATACTTTAGTCAAATTTGTATGGTAACTTGTGCATTTTATATTGTGGTAATCTTTACATAAAAACAATAGAACATGACAAAATGGTGGAAAAGGACAAAACTAGCATCTTAGTGTTGTAGAGGAAAACTAACAAATAAAGCCACGTTATGCCAATCGACATCAGTTTTTCTTTGATTCAAGGTTGATACATTTGGTTTGTGTTTCTGTCGGGTTGTTTGCTTGTATTTGGGTATGTGTTTGATTTTGTTGAATTGTACTAACTTTATCATTGGGGAAACCTAGTTTGTCTGTCATCGCCTCTGTAATTGTTCGATTCTATTAATGGATATCTTATTATGTTTGTTGGTTAAAAAAAACAAAGGTTTGATATATTTGATTCAAATCTCTTTGACTTCATTAAGTGAGAGAGAGAGAGAGAGATGGTGTTTTGGGGTTTATTTAAATTTCAGGATGGAATCATAAGTATTCAAACTCTATAGGATGGAATCATAAGAATATTAGGATGCCTAATTAACTCTCCCATTAGAAAAAAAATAGTAGAAGTCAATGAAAAATCTTTTCGCTGGTGAATAGAAAAATAATTCAAACTCAATCATATAGTATAGTATAGACCGGAAATGATTTCCATAAATACTCCCTCCGTTCTAATTTATTAATCTCTTTCAGAAATTTCAACTAATTAGGGAAACATAATCATTGCAATTTACATTTGTCTTACTTTTTCTTTCCTACTACTTTACCCTTCAAAACATCATCATTATATGTAGTTATACTATAAAAATGAAAGAGTAAAAAAGTGAAATTTCAATAGCTAATACCTCCCCCAGTTTTGAATTGTGGCGAAACAAAATTTAAAATAACAAAAAGTGGTGTTTGGGATTAAAAATTAGGGACGGATGAAGTAGATCAGGAAAGCATTCTTTGGGAGGGGTTCCCGACTTCCTCATTGGTGAAAAACTTGGGTGCGTGTAGGGTATGGCCACCTGGTGACCACGCATTTCAGTCATTCAAAAGTGTTTTGAACAGTCCAGATTGCAAAGAGAGAAAAAGGAGAGGAGAGGGGAATAAATCTGGTCGTCCAAAATATTTTTAGACGACCGAGATGTGTGGTCGGGTATCGATGCCGTCACATTTGCCTTAGTGTAGTTACTCTCTTTACTTTCTCTAAGAGGGAATTTCCCAAATGATAAAATCACATAAAATCAACATTTGAGATTTTAGCATAGCAAAACTCTTTGACTTTAGGTTGAGTTTCCCAATTGATTTTATGAGATAAACTCTAATTTTGATAAAATCTAGTTTTGTTTGGAGATGTGATAAAATCACATTATTATCCCAAATGATAAAATCTAGGTTTGATAAAGGTGTTTTCCAAATGATTTTATGAGATAAAATATAGTTTTGATAAAATTTAATTTTGATAAAATCTAGAATCCGGAACCTAGATTTTATCTCATAAAATGAAGTGAAAAACTAAGCATGTTTTGATTTTATCATTCGAGAAACTCCCTTAGTGAAGTTTCTAAAGAGGAATATTTCTTAAAGTGTCTTGCTAACGGGTGTACTATTGGACCTATTAAAGGTTAAAAAAAAAGTACACTTGTGGGTTCCACTTGTATTTCGAATTACAATTGTACTTTAAAGTACAAGTGGAATCCAACAAATGTATTTTCTTGTATCCTTAACGAGTGCAATATTGCACCCGCTAACACTTTCCTTTTTTAAAAAGCTCTCAATTAAGAAGTACTCCATCAGTCTCATATTGTTGGGTCTCTTTACCTTTTTGAATTCTCAAAGAATTGTTTATATGGCATAATCTATGATTTTTTTTTTGTCATTCTAACAATTTTGCTTGATAAAACTAATTGTAATATATCAAATAAGATCCATATTTAATATAAAAAACTTAATAAATTATAAATTATAGATAACTCAAAAAACACGTCTAAAAAATAAAACAGACCCAACAATATGGGACGGAGAATACTTTCTAAGTACTTTCCCAAGTTGAACATGGTCATACCCTACCCGCACCCAATTTTTTCTGCAGTCATCTAGTCTCCCGACTCCCTCTCTCTCTCTCGTCTGTCTTGTCTCGTCTCTCTCTCTCTAATCTAGAATCGAACCTTCTTCAATATCTAACAAGTAACAACAATCAACCTCGCAGAATCATCAAGGTACATCTTTCGAATTTCGTCTTCTTCTCTCGATTTGTTAGAATCCGCTCTGTTCTGTCCGTTCTTTTGACTCCCCTTCAATTTCGGAAATGATTAATTTTCTGTTTGCTACGGTTTTGATGCTTTTCCTTGTCTTAATCAGTTTATTTTTGTGATCTAACAGGAAACTAAGTGTCTCCTCAGCGAACCTGGTAAAGTCTCTGTCTCATCTCTCCCTGTTTTTTTTCCTATGTGAAGTATAGTATTTCAAGCATATGTAAGCTTACTACGTGTCTTTATATACTCGTTTCATTATTTTTAGTCCTTTCTGCAGACATATGTGAAGATTTAGAAATTGTTTTGTTGTGGACTGCTGGTTGGATAGGCAAATTTGGTTATGTATAGTGAATTAGGATTGTGAGTCATTTGGTATGTGAAATTTGGCTAGTTGGACGATGCCGGTAAACTGTTTTGGGGTAATGCCCAAGAAAGATTGCGTTGCTTATACAACTATGATTCTCCGTTTGGCCCAGACTTGAAAAATGCCCAAAAACTGTTTAATGTAATGCCCAAGAAAGGGTGCATTTCCATGGTTTCAAGGGTAATTTTGCTTGGATGGGGTTGTATATGTCTGGTACTTTTGGTTATGTTTAAGTACTGGTTCTGCAATTCCTATATCTTGGGTGCCATATAAGGGATGCCAATAAGGGTGGTAGTGGCTAATTCCTACTGGTGTGGTATGTCATTTGTGGACTTTGTGTTACATGGACTATGGTTATTGGATGATGTTATTATTGGTTCTCAAGTTGCTACTGCTAATGGTTAGAACTATAGTCCCTCCTGGTTGCTAACCGAATTAGTTTAATAGCAGTAGCAATTCCAATTTGTGGTTGTGTGCGATTCAAGCACTCACTTTTACGTCGTTGCATTTTGAAGATGTGACTATTCATGCAAATCAGCATCATTCTGAATAAGCACACGTGTTCTCCTTGAATGCAACAACGCTTAACATAAGAGTCATACATTCCTTACCACTGAGCTAGTATCCATCAAACAAAACTACTTAATAGGAAAGTTGAAGTTTCCCAAACTCATGTTTGTCAATCCTATTCAATTCTTTCTTCTATTGTAATCACTTCAATGTTTTAGGTCCACAAGTATTGAAGGTTGTCTATGAGTTTCACTTTCAAAGATCTTCTCAATTTGGAGTGTATCAAGTTCAAGGTTTAAGCATATGCAATTAGCCTTACATTCAAGATCATATACCAATAAAAAATGAAATGGTGAGATGAACACAATAGATTTATAGTGGTTCGACATCCTTTGTGCCTACGTCCTGACATGATACTAAAAATGAGTTTTCACTTTTCATTTAATTCATTAGACCTTTACAATCAGAACTACCATGCAAACAAGTTAGTGATTTCCTGTGATTCAAGTCAAATCCAACAACCTTGACCCTCTTTAAGCATTCATGTGAGGCAAATGAGCAAAAATAGAATATGAAACCTAAACCATTGTTTCAAGGTCAACCTATTTAAAATACTGGCCATGGAATGGGCCTACCCAAAACTAGCAATAATCTTATTAATTCACCAGCAAGGATATGGACATGGACGCAGTGCGGCACATTGATACATGACATGATTATTCTCAACAAACGGAAACACGGCATGGCAAATTTAAAAATTATATCTATATATTTTTTTAAAAGTTTTCGATAATTATTTTTTAAAAAGTTCTTTAAATTTTTTTTGCGAATAATAGTGTCACGTATCCGTGTCCCACTCTATGTCCATATCCTTGCTGGTGAATTACATAAGATTATTGCTAGTTTTGGGTAAGCCAATTCCATAGCCAGTATTTTAAATAGGTTGACCTTGAAACAATGGTTAGGTTTCATATTCTATACTTCCCCATTTGCCTTACATAAATGCTTAAAGAGGCTCAAGGTTGTTGGTTTTGACTTGAACCACAGGAAATCGCTAACTTGTTTCCATGGGTCATTGTAAAGGTTTCTGATGAATTGAATGAAAACTCATTTTTAGTATCGTGTCAGGACGTAGGCACAAGGGATGTCGAACCGCTATAAATATATTGTGTTTATCTCACCATTTCATTCTTGATTGGTATATGATCTTTAATGTAAGGCTAATTGCATATGCTTAAACATTGAATTTTATACACTTCAAACTAGGAAGATCTTTGAACATGGAACTCGTAGGCAACCCTTAATACTTGTGGAACTAAAATATTGAAGTGATTACAATAGAAGGAGAGAATTGAATGGGATCGACAAACATGAGTTTGAGAAACTTAAACATTCCTATTAAGTAGTATTGTTTGATGGAATACTAGCTCAATGATCAGGAATGTATAATTCGTACATTAAATGTTGTTGCAGTCTTGAAAATGCAAGGACATAAAAGTGAGTGCGTGAATGATCACGGGTTGGCCACCCTAGAGTCCCCTTAATGTCTAGCTTGAAGGGCAGGCACCTGATTGGTTACTCTAGTAGTTCACAGTAGACAGTAGTCCAGCAATGTGCAAAGTTGGCTTCCAACCCTATTTACCAATCTTATTTTGTATCTGGAAGTACAACCACAATTTGGTCTTGGGTAATCTTATTGTCGAGCTTGATTGTAACTAAGAGATGTATTGCACTATGTCAATGAAATTGACGTCCAAGATGTTGGGTTTGTGAAGCCTGATTCAGTTTTGATTTCCTACTTCGCTGTCTATTTTTTGGTTTGACCGTCCTGGTCACGTCGCAGGGGTCTAGGGATATCACCCCCAAAATCTAAGCATGGATGTTACGGTAATTGGTGATGTAAACCATAGGACACAGGATCACATTATACATAGCCGATGTACACTTTCTTCATTCAGTGCATGATAAAAACGGTGACCCGCAGGGGCGAACCGGGGGGGGGCTGAACTCCTCAATTTTTTTCCTATTATAGTACACTTGTGGATTTTTTTTTGTGTAACTAAAGAGTGGTCCCCACAAGACAAGTCAAATTCGTAATCCTGCGTCCGCCACTGGTGAGCCGTGGATGTATCTGAATAAAAAAAATCTGTCGTATCTTTTTGGTCTTGCTTGATGTATTCTCTGTGCGATTGTGTGTGTTAGGATCAGCGACAAAATAACTTGTAAATTCAAAGGGTAAGTTTAAAAACGAATAGAATTCACAGTTTAAAAACGAATAGAATTCATGTGAAAGTTTAGAAAATATAAATATTATATATGATTTTTTTTTTCAAGAGAGAATGATTTCTTGCAACGCGTAGTATTATCCCATTATATAGTTTTTATGTGGTCATTAAATTGATGAAGTACACTTTTATAGGACAAATGGCAGTATATTTGTGGTACTTTTTGTTTGCACTCTATCAAGAGTTCAAGTGTATACAAATTTACAAATATTCCGTAGTATAGATACTGGAGAAAAATGATATATTTACATTCCACTTAAGCGAATGACTCTCCTCCTTCAGTCTTTTTCTTTTACTTTTCAACCTAGATAAGGCTGGCAAACAAAGCTTGAAAAATATAGAGCTCGTATCATTGTTTAATAAGCTTTAGTTTTATGGGTTATGCAGCAGCAAAGTTCTCATTTTCAAATTCTCTTGTATTCATTGTTTTGATGCCCTACAGTTCTCTTAGCAAAGAAACTAATTGTCTTATTCTGTCTTATATCATAGTGTCGAGGATACATCGACCATCGTCCACATGGATTGGAGCCAATCCGTAAATCATTACATTCCCTGCTTGATTTTTCCTTGACACTGTCATATTATCTTGAGAGCAAAAATATTCCACTTGGAGAGTTCAAATTTCATTGGTGGTAGACATTGACATAAAGAATCGGTAGATGAAGAAGAAGATATATGCAGAAGCCAAAGCAATTAAAACCTCAGGCCCTTGAGAAACCTCTGCCAACGAAATGGGTAGATTACATCAGAGACGATCGTCTCAGACTTGCAATTCCTGTCGGGCCCCGCTTTCAGGCTGATATTCCACATTGCACTGGTCCACCTCACAGTAGCTACAGTGAATCATGTACTTCAAGATGGTTGGGCACCAAAGTTTGGCCAATCAAAGACACAAGTCCAGATACCAAAGCCGGTTTGATAGGGAAAGGGAGGCCTGATTTTTGCCGATGTCTCTCCCCCGGATCCATAGAATGTGTTAAAAGTCATGTCAACGAGAAAAGGATCCAGCTGCAGTTTGATTTGGGTCCTGCCTTTATGAAATGGAAATTTGATCAGATGGGACAAGATGTTTCCAAGCTATGGAGTTTAGAGGAGCAGAAGAAGTTTGATTTTCTTGTGAAAACGCATCCCATTTCAGAGGGTAAAAGTTTTCTAAAGCCAGCCGTGGAGTCTTTTCCATCACAGACCAGAGAAACAATAGTGAGCTACTACTTGAATGTGTATATTCCTAGAAGGATAAGTATCCAAACTCGGGCTGGATTTCAAACCGTGGATACTGACGATGATGAGTCTGGGCAGGCCCCTAATTCGAATAGCTCCCGGAAAAGGTATCGAGCTGATATTGTTACCTCGAGCGGCTCTAAATATGCTAGGACCAGGTACTTGACTGGACGGAGATGATGATGCTAGCACATGTCTCTGTTTCACTCTTTTTCAAGCCCTGTGAATCAGGTAATCAGGTTTAGTGTCTCATGTACACTCTGTATTCTGTAACGAACATGTAAAGCTCAAAGTTTTGTTGCTGACAAAAAAAAAAAGCACAAAGTTTTGTTGTGTTCAAATTAGAAAGCAAAGTCAGCATCGAATTGTTGTATTTTGATCTAGTTTTACCGTCCACAATTTCATCTCAGAAAGAGAAATGGTAGAAGATTGTTGTGTTTTGATCTTGTTCTTCCTGCCACGATTAGCATGTTAAAGAGAAGTATAAATTTGTTGTATTTTGATCTTTCACCTGCCACGATTTGCTGTAGTTTTGGTTTGTTTTTTATGTTGAGATGGTTTTTCTTTATCCATGGGCAATGAGTTTCAATGTATTGGGTGTATCTCCATTTATTAGAGCTTTCGTTTTCGTGTTTATCTTAATTTTTGGTTCAGGTTATGCATGGAGAAAAAGGGCATTGGAATGGTCTTTAGCCCCTGAAGATCCAGACAACGGAAAGAAGGGGAAAAAAAATACTCCCCCTCTTTCAAAATTTGCTTTCATTTAGGAATCCAACTTTTCAACAGCACATAATCATTACTCTTCAAAATATATCAACTCCCAAAATCATCCTTCTTTTTAAAATGCATTGAGTACTTTTTAAACTACAATTCCTTTTTCCTCCACTTTTGTTTTGAATTTGAATATTGGGAATGAAGGGCAAAAAAGGCAATAGGTCAATTTTTTCTCCTTGGTCAAAATGAACAAGAATTATGAGACATCAAAAAAGAAAAGAATGACCAATAATATAGTAGAAATTAATTTATCTCACAATCTCATTGTCCTCCACATTTGGCAGGGAAAAACTTGGTGATAAACTCTTTTCAGTTGATCTTCTCCAGTGTGAAGAAGTTTTATCTAACTGGCACATTTCACACTTTACAAGTCCAAGGGTTACCGCTAGGGGTGTAAACGAGCCGAGCCGAGTCGAGTTTTGTAGAGCTCGAGCTCGAGCTTGGCTCATTTAGTAAATGAGCCAAAAATTGAGCTAGAACTCAGCTCGTTCGTAAACGAGTTGAGCCCTTAACAAGCCAAGCCAAAGAGATTTTCTTAACGAGCCGAACCTACATAAACAAGCCGAGCTTTTGCGAGCCGAGTCGAGCTTTGCCAAGCTTGTTTACTAAACGAACCTAAAACTCGAGCTCGAGCTCAGCTCGATTACTAAACTCGAGCTCAAGCAGCTCAGTTCGTTTGCAGCCCTAGTTACCGCGAATGGGCGAGATGTTTGCAATTCCCTCCAGGTTGCTGCCATTTAGAGTAGTTACAAACCTATAGAACTAGTAATGAAAAGAACAGGGAAAATTCTCACTCTCTCATTGTCCTCCACATTTGGCAGGGAAAAACTTGGTGCCCTACTCTTCTCAGTTGATCTTCTCAAGTGTAAAGAAGTTTTATCCAACTGACTCATTCACACTTTACAAGTCATGAACTGCTACTTATGTTGAAGACACCACTAACAAATTGTCATTGCAAGTGCCACAGATTTCCAACCATAAAGAAAAAGATCAATGAGGAAAACCCATTACATGTTTTCATGGTCTCTTGTATGAATATAGTACTATATGAACTGCAGTACCATGAAAGTTTACATATCCAACACTTCCTGTTAGAAAATGCTAAAACTTCTATTATTACATAGCTCAAAAGGCATGTCAGAGGCAGAAATTTGCAACATTTTGTGCCTTTTTTCCAAACATGAAGAAACACATACATGTCTTTACAAGATTATACTCCACTGAACATCAAGTGTACCTCTATATCAGTTCAACCGAAACATACTCCTTGTAATAGAATCCGAGTTACTTAACCTGCTTCTTCCAGATTTCTTCCTAAGACTCCACGACGGTGTCAAATGAAACCTCAATAACCCATTCTCCAAGTTGCTCGGGGAATACATCGTGGCATTCCGGTTTCGCTCCAAACCGGACTCTTCTCTGCTCTTTTTACCGTAGTCTCTAGTCTCTGCAACACTCAGTGACCGATGGTAAACAACATTGTTTGAACTCCTATAGCTAACACTGCCACTCCTAACAAGTCTCCCATTACAATCCCCATCGATCACGACTCCATTGGCCTCATCCTTACTCGAATCCCCATTAATCAAAACTCCAATGGCCTCCCCATTCTGCTTCTCCCCACAATCTCCCACCGTGTACCCATTACCATCTCCTTCAACTCTACCAAATTTCTCCTCTTGCCGCTTATGCATGAACCCCAAAATGCTCCACCCCTTTCGCCATTTCCCCGATTTCCTAAACCCATTTGGGTCACCACAACTTGCAACAGAATCAGCATTCTTACAGCCAGATTCAAAACTCTCCCTATCCTCATCGCCTCCTCCACTATCTCTATCCGTAACAACAAACTTAATCGATTTCATCTCATCAACCTCCACCGCCACCGTCTTCTTAGACGAACTCTTACCAGAACTCGAACAATCAAAGCTGTTTTGCCTATGCGAAGATGACGAATCCGAGCCATAATCCCTGGTGTGACCTGATCCACCGGAAGTCGTCTCGTTTTCGTTTACAATCGCATTCTCAATAACCGATAGCATAGGAGCTAGCCGCGGAATCGTCCTCGCTATCATATAACCATCCCAAGAAGCCCTAGGCTCATCTAAAGAGAACCTCGGATGATCATCCAAAGCTATCCTGTTCACATCCAACGAAAACCTAGGTTCGGTATCGCAAGATCTCCGCCCGTACGTGTAATCTCCAACCTCCGATTGCTTCTCTTTCATTTTCCGACCATTTACTTTCTCAGCTGGTAACAAATCGCCGACAGCACCATTTGTTTCCTTCTTTGCCGCCTGTTTTACCCCCCATTTGCGTAATCTTTTGCCGAAAACAGATGCCGCGACTAAGATATTTCCAGCTATGTCCTTTAAATCCTTCCGATTGTGCTTAACGCTCTTCCATTCGAGCTCTATGTGCTCTTTCATCGTCTTCGTTTCTTCTTCAGCAGCTTCCTCGTCTTTCCCCTCATTACCATTGACATTTTCTTCTCCAGAAACCCTAATTTCATCTCCACGTTCAATTACTGAATCTACGACTCTATCTAACCCTAAGTTCTTCGATTCGACATTGGAACAACTCTTGACGCCGTTCTCTTTATCATCGAGGCTGAATAGACTCCACAGTGAGTTATTCTTACGAGTTCTATCATCGCAAGACTTCCGCCTCGGCTCTAGTGCGGTTGAAGAAGAGGCTCCTCGTTTTCCGGCGGCGTGTGATTTACATCGGCGGAGCTCCGGCTGGAAGGAGGAGGAGGCGGCGGAGGAGGAGGGAGAGTCGAGGCCGGAGAGGCGGTCGCGGAGGCACAATGCGCAGAAACCGGTGACCGGTTCGGCCGGGTGGCGGTGGCAGGTGGAGAGGCGGCGGGGTTTGGGAGTCATGGCCGGAGGTGCGCAGAGCACGCTCGGTGCATGTTAGAGGGATGGGAGAGTGAAGAGTGAAGTGAGGAGAGAGAGTGAATGTCAGAGGTTGTTGACGTTAGGGATGTAACGGATGGATGGTGAGAGTGAGTGAAAGGGTCAACCAGAAGATCGGATGAGGGGAATTGGGAGTGAGAGAGAGAGAGAGAGAGCAATTAATGGAGAATTTATTATGCTACTTCCTCCAAGAAAACCCCTTGATAAACCCTGTTTTTCTTCCACCCAAAAGGTCAAGTTTTTACTCTATTCTTGTGATTATTGGAGTTTTTTTTACCCGGTTCTTTTTTTTTTAACATGTTCGGGTCAGATTGGGTGCACAATGAATAATTCTGAAAGCTAAATGTTACTAACAATTAGGCAAACCTCATTTGACATAAAAGTTTAGAATATTCGGTCTCCATGAAAATTGAACATATGATCCGTTAACAAACACACAGGAGTATTTTTTTTTTATCAAGAAAACCATTGATAAACCCTGGTTTTCTTCCACTAGACTCGAAAAGGTCAAGTTTTCTTTTTCTCTATTTCTGTGAATTAGTTTTTTATTCGGCTCTTGTTGCACACACTTACGCGAGGAGTGAAATGACCCCAAAGATTGCTGGCAAAGGAAAAATCTAAAACCTTCGGTGAGAATAAATCTCTAAATTTCATACTAAGACGAAGATCAATTGGCCAGCCCTTGGGGTTACCAGAGTCAAATCTTATACTAATCCAAACACTACAAGACAATGATGGTTTTATTTAATGAGTTCACTCCTGTAACTCTCTACTGAGAATTTATGAGTCAAATCTTGTAGAAATTAATTTGTTGTATAAAAGTTATACATAACGTAACATATTTGTTTTTTGCCAAGTCTTTTTTTGTTTAGCTCGGATAACTTAATTGTTGCAGGTTTCATATGATTCACGTTGTGTTCCGTTATCGCAACTCTCTGAATATAAAATTTTTACATTTTGATGGAAATAGAAAAAACGAGATAATTATAACTCAAATATTAAAAGGAAAAAAAAAAAGAAAGAAATACGTGTGTAAATTTCTTGATATTCTGAACAATGGCATCGATAATATCGATGCCTTATAAATCTCCCTATATTTATTGTTTATTTACAAACCGAGAGCATGGAAAGTTGGACAGCACTCATAGCAAGATTGAGAATCCTAAGATTTGGCCCGTTGGCTCCCAAAACTAGCCCTCTCAGTACGTAGTTATCTAGTGGAATTTTTTGTTTCACATTTCCGAATTGGAAACGGGACTTGTAATGAGCTTACTTATTACAGTCTATAGGTATGTCGTAAGGATTTGAGCCGTCTATTTCGACGATTATATATGAACTACATATCCCGTTTCCTTCCGAATTTACTACTAGTATTTTGTCCCAAATCCTTGCTCTCTTTCATCCCTCTCATAGAGGAGGCATATGTTCTGAAGTTTTGTACTTCAAATAACTCGTCAAAGGAATAGCAGCTATAAAGGGAAATTCTGTGAGATCGCATGTTGAAATTTCACGGAGCTTGAACATTTCAAATAACGAGGTCAGGTATGGATGCAAAATTTGAGTGTAGATTGGGCGAATACTATAATAAAAATTTATTGGACGAGCGAACTTATATACAGTAGTTGTAAAATTTTCAAAAAAAATTACTACTATATTTATAAAAAAAAATTGAAACTTGAGTAGGGCGGCTACTTGGGCTAGGCCGCCCTTCCATCCGTCATTGAATGAGGCCACTTGAAGGTTTGTCTGACCGTTAATTTCAGTGGTCCTAAAACTAGTCGAGGTATGTATAAGTTGGCCGGACATTTGATTACCATAAAAATAAAATAAAAAATAAAAAAGAAGAAAAGGGGATAAGTTTTTTGGGTAAATAAAAAGGGGAGAAGTTACTAAATGGTATACCCATGAATCATGCTGAGATTGCACAGCTTTGGGCACGGGGGCAAGCAAAAAGGAAGGATGCATATGATTAAACACTGTAACGTTTATGTCATGGCCCGTGACAACCGCGGCGGCCTCAAGCTTTACCCGAGAAGAAAAAAGGGAAAAAACCTCCACCACCGTAGGTAGTAGACTAAAATGCCACGGATGAGTGGGCTTAAGTACTTTTTTCTCTTGTACATGATCCGATAATGTTAGCGTGAATGGTCATTTGTTCTTCTAGTACCTAAGTAGTGCTATGATGATGGTCTATCTTTTTGGATAGTAGTTATGGCTTGAACCAGACATTCCACAGCGGATTGAAAGTTTTTATGACTATGGTCACGCCCAAAGGGATGTTATTATGGTCACGCCAAATGAGGTTGCTACGCTAGTGCCCCTCCCACATTTTTCCAGTGAAAAAAAGGAGAAAAAACCTCCTTCCTCAAACTAAAATAGAAAAATACTAACAGGGACAGAGAACAGCAATGCACTCTTCAATAATCGCTCTGGATTTTATGGGAAAAGTTGTAAAATTAAGCTTGTAAAGAGGCATCAAATCTGTATAACAAAAATAACTTCACAGGCCCGGTTGTACTAACCTAACATACAGGTTTCTTAATTTGAGATATTTGATTTTCTTTCCAAGTTTATGCCTCTGTTTTCTATTACATTATGGAAGAGAGAGTTTTATAGTAAAATAGAGTTCAATTAGATTTTAATATGAGCCACAACCATTTGGAAATTACACTCTAAAACTAGAAAAACAATTAAAGCTACGGAATGGAATTAAACACTAGTCATTCCTAAGCAAAAATCTCCTTCCGTTCCAAAATAGGTGTCCCGTGCGCAAATCCAAGTCTTTAAATAGCTAGATTGGTTAGGAAGGAAAACATGAAACTACGCATAGGAGTAATCTGGATCTCTTGCAAAAGTAATTTTCGAGTACTCAGTTGTACATTACTAGATTACACCGTTACACTGTCTTTGGTTGGGGAGAGGAGAAAAGAGAAGAAAGGGGAGTAATCTCCCTTATTGGTGAGCAAAGAAAAGAAAGGGAAGTGGTTTCCGTCCATCCCAACCAAATAAGAGGAAGCAGATGACTGAACTTTTTCCGGCGACTCTCCGGCGGGCAAAACAAAGCTTTAAAACTCAATTTTTTTGATAGATCTGGGTTCACCTTGAAGAGACAAAGAGAATGGTGTAGGTTTGACGACGATCCGACGAGGTGTGAACCGCAGCTGCCGCCGAACGTCGACGACGATCTCTCTTTCTCACGAAATCGCGCCGCTTTTAGCGAGAAACAAAACTGGGGTCTGGTCTCTCACGCTCTCTCGCCTCTTGTTGCATCCAAACGTGGGAGAGATTGAGTTTTCTTCCCGTTTCCTTTTTTCTCTCTCGGATTCTCGCAATCCAAAGGAGCTGTTAGCTCACGTGAGACTTGAGGTCAACCCATATTAGAATATCTCAATAATTTTTTATATATTTGAGGTGCGTGCAAGCGTTCTGAACACTTAATTATCAAAAAATAATATTTGAGTCGTTTCCGTTTGGGAGTCTAGTGAGCTTTGGAATTCATCTCCGGATTTTTCAAAGGATTTGTCATTCACTAATTGGCTGCTAAAATGGATAATTTAGCTGCATAAGGATGTAAGGAGACTCTTTTTTTTTTTTTTTTATCTCTATTCTTTGGGCTATTTGGAAAAATAGAAACCGTGTGGTATTCTCGGACAGTCCTTTCAATGTGGCTTCTACAATTGGAATGGCTAAGGCTTCTGCTTAGTGGTTTCTTCGTGCTTCGAATTGGCTTACGAAATCCAAATCTCTAATTCCTCCAGCTGAGTCTCCTAATGTCAAGTACCCATCTTTTGTAATTAAGCATTCCTCTGATCTAGAAGATGATCGTCGCGTCTGCCATCTCCATGTGGATGGTGTGTGGAAGGAGGGTAATGCTTGGAGTGGTCTAGGGTTTACGGCTAATCATCCCAATGGAATTCTTATCACAAAGCAAGCCTTATCCTCATATGCGTCGACGCCTATTCAAACAGAGATTCAAGCATGTTTAGAAGCTATTAAATGGGCTTTAAATCATAACTTTAATGCGGTTTATGTTTTTTCTGATTGTTTCAATGTAATTATGCAGATGGTAGCGAGAGCTGAGTTTCATCACCATGACATTTTTTTGTTGCACAACCTGACAGCAGAGATTGCGAAGCTGTCCTTTTGTAGAATTTCGAAGGTTGCGCGTCAGCACGTCCAGCGGACACATTTACTTGCTAAACATGCTCTGGTCTCTTTTGTTCCACACCCGGACACCGGTGATGGATTAGCTAGTGTTGTTTAGCTTATGTTGTTTATTTTGTGTTGGAATTTGATGTATGCTTGCCTATCTAATGATATTTCTTTTTATTTCTCAAAAAAAAAATAAAGGACAAAATTTGAGGGGGGAAACTCATATTTGCACTACTCCGATGAAATTGGAATCTCTCTAAAAATAAATTTCCCAAATTGCATGCTCCAGAACGAGAAAACACCTATGGAGAAGGCGAAGGAATTTTTAATGGTGAACGATGAAGAATCTGAGACAACACCTATGGAGAAGGCGAAGGAATTTTTAATGGTGAACGATGAAGAATCTGAGACAATCTCCCGAGTCACCACCTCTTCTGACCCAGTCGGCATCGACGATATCCTGTTGGAAGATATCGTACTGAAGGGAATCCGAGTCGACCGAGTCGAACCCGGTCTCATTGTTTGTTCCTTCAAGGTCCCTCCCCGTCTCGCTGTAAGAACCCCTTTTTTATCCAGTAAAAAATTGATTGAATCCTGAACCCTAATTGATTACGGTACGTATTTAAAACTTGACCATTTCACGATTTTGGGGTTAATTTTCGAATCGTTTTCAACCCAGGATAGAGCTGGTAATTTTGCTACGGGAGCTATTTCGTATTTGGTTGATCAAGTGGGTGCTAAATTGATCCATCCTCAGATGAATGTCTCAGTAGATATGTCCATCTCGCTTCTTTCAACTGCAAAGTCCGATGTAAGTCGGCACTTAATTTGCTCGAAATTCCCCACTTTTTTCTTCATATGGTTAATTTGTCTTATGTTGTCGCCCAGGACCATAGGGTTCAGTTAGCAACTTAGAACATAGGGACATTATCGGGTAAGACATTATCGGGTAAGACATTATCGGGTAAGACTAGGGAGCTAGTTGATACTATGGTTAGGAAGAAGATTGCCCGCATAGCTACAGAGGAGAAGTTGAGAGAAAAGACTAAGGTGGTTTGGACGTATCTATTGTAGACGGTAGATGCAGTAGTTAAGAGAGTTTATAGGATAGTTTTAGGTAGTAACACTAAGGGCACACGGGGAGGGAAAAAATCAAATTGACAATGGATGCTGTAGTGCGCAAAGACATGAGTCTACTAATTATAGTAAACAAATAGCCTCTGACAGAGCTCAATGGAGGGAAAAAAAAGATTCGTGTCGCCGACCTCAATTGATTGGGACATAAAGCTTGGTTCAGTTTGATTATATTGTGGCTCAATTGTCCTTGATTTTGTTAGACTTTATCTCACTTCGCTCACTTAAGAGACCCATATTTGGTTAATAACTTATATCTAAAGGGTTCTCTACCTACTGCCAATTGGTTTTAGATTGGAATACTCCAATAGATCTAACAGATTTAAGTGTTGTACAATTTTGCCCTCTAACCATTGTTGTATGCCAGTTTAAGGCTCATATTTATGGTATTGGGGATAATTTGCTGGTCTTATTTCAGAAGTTTTTGGTAACAATAGTTGCGAATACAAATTAGCTTTCTTTTTCAACGAGCATTGCTATGCAAAAGCTTGAATTGTTCTTCAAGACTCATCACTTCTCTAATGATTGGATATGCTTCTTAAAGATGCTTGTCTTAGTCATCTTAGTCATCTTTTGCTTCACTAGAATGAGGCAGGAAGTAATGAGTGTTTCCTCGTTATGATGTTTGGTTCACTAAAATAACCAAATATGTTCACCGGGAACGAAATGGTCATTTGGCAATTCCATTGGGAGGAAAGGAAAGGCCATTTTATTCCTCCTCCAACACATTCTTTGAATATCTTTTATTTTCCCCAGACCGTTTGGTTAGTCGTTGAATTGAACAAATCCTTAAATTCTCTTGCAAGCATTTTTATGGAAGGAATTTTTTTTGTGGAGAGTGTTTGCCACTGAAGATGCTAGCTTATTGACCTTCTTAACTCACTTGTACTTCTTGGGTTTGTTTGTTCCCAAATATTAGCTACACTTTGATCAAAGTTATGCGTAGGCTATGTTTCTGTTAATACCATGGATTTCCTTACTACATGGGGCGCAAAATGCTCGTCATTTAAGGATACTATCGTGTATCCATATGGTAAGCACCGCTTTTGGATGATTGGATTAGAAATGGTGGGATTTGAGGTTGAACTTTATGAAATTGCCGGAACTTTAGTAACTTGAGTTTGGTTGATGATTCTAGATTGGAGGATTGAATGGAGATGTTAAACAGGCGTGTTTTTACAATTCATGTATATACATAATATAAGTAGGGTCTTTGAGGTGTTCAAAGGTTATTTCGAAATCATCAATCCATAGCCCTCAAATGAGTCAAACCAATTATTGGATTGTAGACCTAATATTCTCGCACCGAATCTGTTTAGTTCAAATCCAAAAACCAGTTAGTGTCTTCACATTCTAGCATAAAATGATAGCCAGAGATTCAGTTTGATGCATTTCAACGTATGCCACATCTGACATTTTGGTGATCTCTGTTGGCAGGATGAGTTGGAGATTACCGCAAGACTGTTAGGTCAGAGAGGAGGTTATTCTGGAACCCTCGTTCTTATAAGAAATAAAGCAACTGGGGAGGTTGTTTCTGAAGGTCGCCATTCGTTGTTCGGTAAACCTTCGTTGTTCGGTAAACATGCGAGCAAACTCTGACTGTTTCTCCCTCGTGAAGCTTGAACCACGACACCTGGAAATTCTATGTGGGCATAGGGGGTTTCAGGACCTTGTTTCTTTCACACTACAGTGACATATTTCTTTTGGTGATGTGGTGATGCAGAAAATATATACTGCAATTTAAATGGCTATGAAAAAAAGCTGCCGGTGTTGGTTCTTGATGCCCTTACTATGTCGCTATGCACAAAATTGACTTGCTCTTTTGGAGAAATCTCAAATTTGCAAGTTCGATGGTTCCAAATTGTGCGTATTCGGATGCAGGCTGCAGCAGTTTTGACCTATGGCCGTACCAATTTTTGGCTTATACAGCTCGAGCTCGACTCGTTTACTAAACGAGCCAAAAATTGAGCTCGAGCTCGGCTCGTTATTACTAAACGAGCCAAAAATTGAGCTCGAGCTCGGCTCGTTTAAGGTAACTTCTTTAACGAGCTTTCGTAAACAAGCCGTTATGAACTAGCCGAGTCAAGGTAATTTCCTTAACGAACTGAGTCAAGCCTTACCGAGCTCGTTTACTAAACGAGCTTAAAACTCGAGTTCGATTCGGCTCGATTGCTAACTAGCCGAGCCGAGCCCAGATCTGCTTTAACGAGCCGAGCCACGAGCTGCTCAGTTTGTTTACAGCCCCAGATGCATGGTACAGTCATTTGATGCAAGGACAGGTTGTAACTTGTTCTGGAATCTGGACCCCATAATGTTGCCTTTGGCAATCACTCCATCTGGGTTAACTGTTGAAACGGTACCTTCATTATTGGCTTATTGCCCAGTATTCATCTTAGGTAGGACCCAATTGCGCCCTGTTCTGCGTTACCTTCCTTCCACCTACTTGATTGGCTTGGTCATGTGTCTCAGCCCTAATTTTTTCCCTCACCTTGCGTGAGGCCTTGTTCATTTTGGGTCTTGAAATTGGTTCTCTCAATTATTATTTAATCATTATTCATAGTTTTCCTCTAATTATTACACATATTTTCAAATATTATTCTTATTTATCTCTCTATCTTTCTTCAATTATTATCCCTATTTTCAATAATTACCTCATTTCTTCCTGCAATCATTACCTAAAATCCAATAGTAGATTTTTAGAAAAAAGAACCGAATCATTAAAAGAAGTTTGATATGTGAGACATTGTGCCTAACGGAAGCCTGTTGTTTTTAAGGGAAGGAAAGTTCGGCATTCTATATTCTTGTCGAAAGTAATTTGTACATTCTGCTGTTAAAATTTGGGAAACGGTTTCTGCACACTACTTTTTATTATTATTATTATTATTATTATAAATGGTCCCTTCACATTGAGAGTGAATCCTTTCCGATAAATGTCCCGACAATTGTTTCTTGTGTAGATCTCACTAAAATACCTCTTTGAGAAGATACTCTTGTGTTATGAGAAAATATTGGATGAGACAGTTACCGGCGAGAAATCTATCCCTTTAACATTGGAGTATCTTGTAGTGTATTTGAAGATATTGTGTTGTGTATAATTGGAAGTAGATAATTTTTGGGATGCAGTTATTCAAAAAGAGTAAAAAAATATTTTTTTCCTTACAAGAAATAAGAAAATAATTTTTCACTCCTCTTTTATCCTCTTCTTGTGTTTATTCACTTACAGAGATTATGAATTTATTCCCTTTACTCTTCATTTATTCTTCACATATGAAGAGTAATTTTGTCGTTTTAGAGCATTACTCAAGTTCGAATAAAAACCTTAAAATATTCACTCCGCTCCTTTACTCAAATTGAGATGGTGTTTGGCCTAGGTAATAAACTAAACTTTTCTGCTTTTTGGTGCTTTAAATGCTTGTACTCATGTGTAAATGTGTAAAGTACAAGCTTTTTAAAACTCCAAAATGGCTCCAGGTTTCTACGCTCTCCCTCTCTGCCAAAAAAAAATACTCCAGAGGTGAGATTGATCTCCCTTGGTGAATCGCGCACAGTTTAAATTTTGACCCCCCTTGTCAAAAATCTTGGCTCTACCCCTGTAAATATGTATACAAAATGGTAAAAAAAAAAATAGTGCAAAATAGGAGTAATAAATATGTATACAAAAGTAGTAGTAAAAAAATAGTGCAAAAATCATTTGTTTTCTCAATGATAGAAAAGAGATTTCCCAAATTCCTCAGAAATAAACAAATTTCCAGTCATTGCTCAGCTGGGGGAGGTCAAGACTCGAAGAGAAAGCTACCGAACGAAAAACAAGTAGTAATATGGATAGAGCGAAGGAGTTGTTAACGGTGAACGATGAAGTATCTGAGACAATCTCCCGACTCACCGTCCCTCATCACCGAGTCGGCATCGACGCTATCTCGTTGATAGATATTGTACTGAAGGGAATCCGAGTCGACCGAGTCGAACCCGGTTTCATTCTTTCTTCCTTCAAGGTCCCTCCCCGCCTCACTGTAAGAACCCCCAAACTTATCATCCAATTTGTACTTTTTCAGTTTCATCTTCGTAATAGTATCTGGTATTTGTGCAATTTTGATCTGGTCCTTCGCCCTAATGATTACGTTATGCAGTTATTAAACTTGTACATGTATCATGTAGTATGATTTGGGTGCTAATTTTTCGAATTGTTTTTCACCTAGGATAGAGCTGGTGATTTCGCTAAGGGAGCTATTTCTTTTTTGGTGGATGCACTGGGTGGTGCTGTGGCCTATGTTGAGGGTCAACCCATGAATGTCTCAGTGGATATGTCCATCTCGTTCCTTTCAACTGCAAAGCCCCATGTGAGTTGGCACTTATTAACTCGAAATTCACCACTTTGATCACATGCTTTCGCATGATTTGTCCCGTATTGTGGCAATTTGTCATTGGTTTAACTGTTGCAAATTATGTTTTAGGGAATTGATTTTCACACTCATTTGTTCACCGTTGGCGCTTTCTTTTTGGGGACTTTATTAATGTGAATTTACTACGTTACTCTTTCCTATGTGAAAAAAGTGGATCAATTAAAGGGTAGTAGTGTCAATTCACATGGGAAAAAAATGGAGTGTGGATGGTAAAAAAGAGTGCAAAATAAGTTCCCTTGATTTAATGAATAGTGTATACATTGATTTAAGGGGTCACCATGATCTAAGAAGCACGGATACGGACACGGAAACGACACGATCCGGACATGTGGACGTGTCATTTCTTCAGAAGTTAGGACATAGACACGTTGTCGACATTCCAAATAAAATGTATGTTTTTGCATTATAGAGGTGTCTTATGAATTTTTACGAAAGATAAAGACATCATTTCTATCAAATGAAGATAAAACCCACAAAAAGAAAACCATTATGAAGATAAGAAGCAACAGTTACCGTGTAAATATTCATGAACTAACATCAACTGATATTTTGAACTCTGGACTAAGTTTTGAACATTACATTTTAACCTCCTAATGTGTCATTCATGTGTCCCAACTCCCAAGAGTGTCCCCTGCTTGTTCTAGAGTGTCCACAACATGTCCTAGTAAAACAAATGTGGCAAAAATATTAGACACATGCTTAGGGGTGTTTGGAATGTGTCCGGAGAGTGTCGTGTCGTGTCCGTATTTGACATGTGTCGGGCACGGATACGTGAGGCTGATAGACGTGTCCGTGCTTCTTATACCACGATTATTAAGTGATCACATCTGACATATCTACGTAAGTGATCACATCTGACATATCTGTGTTCTCCATTGACAGGATGATTTGGAAATTACGGCAAGGGTTCTAGGTCGAAGAGGCAGTTATTCTGGAACCCTGGTTCTTATGATAAACAAAGCAACTGGGGAGGTGGTTGCTGAAGGTCGCCATTCGTTGTTTAGAAAACGTGCGAGTAAGCTCTGATCGTGGTTGAATGTAAAGCTTAAAGACACCTGGAAATTCTGTATTGCTGTAGAGGATTTCAGGACCTAGTTTCTTTCACACTACAGCTACATATACAGTTTGATGATATACAGTGTGTGTTTCAAATTGTACAAATGCAGCAGTCATGTAGTAGTATCAGACAGTCAGATTGCGTGCCAAATATCATTTCTTGGAATTTCATACATTGTGCTCAAAAAATGCATGTTTATATTTCTTTAAGCGAAGGGAACGTTGGCATCTCGATTCTCGTGTTATGTTTGAGACTACTTCCCATTTTACTGAGTGACTTTTTGGCTTTTCAAGCTCTATCAGACTCGTCATTTTCTATACATACATCAACTAAAAAAAAAAAAACCTAAAATAAAAAAGTCAAGTTTAGTGGAACAGGGTCCGACAATTACTTCCCTAAAAGATTGTGATTAGGAATATTTTAAATTTTAAGATTTGTTAGAGAGGTGACCAAGGGCACTAGTCTAAGTGGTTGTGCAGAGAGGCCTCGGTCAACTAACATGTTAATGGTATCCTATTGTTTGTACCTAAAATTGGCAAATTTAGCCAAAGACCATAATTAATGGTCAAAATGGGTAAATTGGGCTACGCAGGCCTGGAGGTGAATAAACGAGTGTTGGGCCATTCAAAAGGCCCAAACATAACCGGAATTGTTTCTATAATCCCGTCTTGGGCCTGGCTAACATCAATTAATAATTAATATCTAAAAACCATTTGAAATATAAATGGTTAGAGGTCAAGCTTATCTTTATCTTCCCATAAGAATAGGGGTGTTTGTTATAGGTCTATCCGTTTAAGTTGTGAGAAGCACCAGAGACGGTTAAGGCTTGGACTCTCCAGCTATTGGTCGTCCATGATTTAAGGGTTATGCAGCAAAGATGCCTAAATAGATTGGACTCTTCAACTATTGACTCGTGCATTTTGGAGGGAAAAAGCCACAAGGTCTGATCAAAATTCAAAGAAGCTAACGGATTGGATGATGATTACCCTCAACCATGCAACAAAATCTTTGGTGGAAAGATTTGAATTCAAAAGCCAACAAGCAAGGGAACCCGTGGCCTATAAATATAAGAATTAAATGAGGATTAAGGGTTCCTCAACCACAAACTCACGCTTACAAACCACTATTCTCAGAGTTTTATCCCTCCACTCGTGGATTTTTATTGTTTCTTTGTTCTTTCAATTCAAACGTTTGTTTAGCCTAGACTAGCATTCGTCCCCCTTTTACATTCCATTGTATCCCAACATTTGTTAATTATTATTAATAAAGTTTCGATTTTATTTTATCTTATTACACCTATTTTCCAAAACCGTTGGAGAAATTATAAGTCATTTTCGATAAGACACGACGAACCTGTGTGATTCTACTCTTTGAATCACACCAATCACCTACGAACTATACAAATGCTAGAGAAAATGTTGGTTGATCTTGTATTTTGGGGAGAATAAAGAAAAAAAAGGCGGTTGGGATAATGCTACCTTATGTGAAAAACGGCGTGCCAAATGCCCTCAAGTTATTAATCGAGTGGAAACATGACAACTAGGCCTCATTTGTTAAAAAAATCAGCTTTGACTTCTTTGTTTCTTTTTTTTCTTTTATCCTTATTCAAAAGAAATTCGCAATTGTTAGAGCATCTTCATCAGCCTCAACAAAAATTGGACTAAATTTAACCTCAAAAACACCTTTTACAAATTAGCAAGTCACTTTTTCAAAAACTCAAAAAATCAAACTCTCTATTCTAACTTCACTATATTAAACTATTCTTTCTTTTTACTCCTACTTCCCAAAAAAAAACACTACTTTAACTAAAGAGAGAGAGAGAGAGAGAGAAAAAAATATTAAAATAATCTTTAACCAGTGAACAGTGACTCTACCCAAATACCGGGTTACTGTAGCAAAGTTACAATTTGCAAAAAAATTGTTGAGGCTGATTTTGGGGTCCTTTTTCCCTTTTGGCTCAACAAAATACCCATCAGGGGCATTTGCCTCCCCTGATGAAGATGCTCTTAGTCCGGCATCGATTTTTTATGGTTTATTAATATTATACTTTTTAGATTCCTCTCGTAAAGACGAACCAAGAAACCACAAAAAATCGACGCTAGACTAACAATTGTGAAAAAATTTGAACAAGGACAAAAAAAAAAACCAAAACTGATTTTTTTAGCCAAATGAGACCCTAATAATATCTTATTTCTCCAAGCTGCCCGATTCAACTCCTAATATCAATAAATAAATAATTCTTGAAGCCACGTAAAGTTTCTCTGGTTTAGAATTTTCCCATCGGAGAAAATTTTGGATGCAAATAGGATATAGTCCACGTGGTACTCTTGCACCACATCTGACCCTTCAAATTAATTCATGGACGACTCGGATTATGGAAAGAGAAAATCAGGAGAGAGAGAGAGAGTGTGTGCCAAAGGGAGGAGAGAGAACGCTCGGATTTCAGCCGTCAATTGCATTGATTGGACAATCCGAATATGGTGCTAAGGGTACCACATAGTACCCAATAAGGGATTGTTCTCCGATGAATTTTATGAAAATTTAATAAAATCATATCCTTGATTTTATAAAAAAAATTATAAAATTCATTGGAAAACAACCATTTGATGTAAAAAAAAAAGTTGAAGCAAAGAAAGACTTTTGATGGAGATCAACACTGGAGATCTGTTAAGTGGCTTAATTCATGTCCTTTAATCCAACGGCTGATAGATCATATGCATGCAATATTAAAAAGTCTGCAAGTAATCTTTTATCTTTCCCTACCTACCCACCCACCCCCCTACTTTCTTGCTTAAAAACAGTCGAAATGAGCAGCAACGACTGAATTTCTCAGTTCCTCATCACTCAACGATTCCACCATGAATTTCGTCCTCGCTCCCAATCGATTACTCCATTATTCTCCCCTCCAAAACCCTAAACCCCAACAACCATCCAACGCCAATCTCTTTTCCCCAATTTGCTTTACCCGATTATCTTCTTCTTGTACTTCGCGAATCTCAATCTCGCATGGCGCAAGCAAGATTACCAATCGAAAACTGGTCAGAGATGGGGGTTCTGCTAGATACGCTCAGTCGTTCTCGAGCAGTTCGTTTCCGGAGGCCGGAGATAGAGGAGGAGGAGAAGAAGAAGAAGTGGTGCGAGAACCGAGTTTTTTCGAGTTCATTACTTCGGAGAGAGTTAAGGTGGTGGCGATGATAGCCTTGGCTCTGGCACTCTGTAATGCGGACCGAGTTGTTATGTCGGTGGCCATAGTTCCTCTCTCGCTCGCCAACGGCTGGCGTCAGTCTTTTGCCGGCGTTGTGCAGGTGGTTTCTGTTATTAGTAAATCGAAATCTTGAGCTAATTACACTTTCTTGGTTTAGTTTCCAGCATTTTACATGGGAATTGAGAGGGAATAAATTGACTATTTGAACCAACATTTTTGAGCAATTAGCCAATTACCTTTTTTGAGCAATTAGCCAATTACCTTTTTTGAGCAATTAGCCAATTACCTTGACCTTATAACCCCAAGGAGTAGGCCTTGAGACTAAGTTTGGACTAGGAGTTTGCTCCCGGTCTCACACATGTTTCAAACCTCTGAGATGCTATCAACTCCATTGGCCAGTCCAAATGGTTTTAACTGGGCCCACTAGTCGACGGTGGTATTGGTATCTGGATTAGTCGAGGTGCACGTACGTAAAAGCATCACCAATCCTTAACCTCTCTCTTTTTTTTTTTTAATGCAAATTTAGTCGGTAAAAACTCATTTTGGGTATGAGCATCTCTAATGGCAAAACCCCATTTAAAAGAAGAAAAAAAAAGGCTTTCAATGGCAACATGGTAAATAGGACATATAAGATTCAACCTTCAAAAAAAAGGGTAAAGGAAATGGGCAAGGCTTGGATTTTCCTAAAATGGGGTAGAGAAATGGTCATAATTAGGGTAGAGAAATTGGCATACCATTGGAGATGAATTTTTGCTCCTTTTACTCAATAAAAGGGTTTAAGTGAAGAAATGGGTCAAGATTGGAAATGCTCTAACTCCCTAAGTAGCCCAAACACTTGAGTTACAGAAAAAATATACCGTTACTTTATTCTTTTTGGAGAATCATTTGGTGAATTCTCCTCAACCGGGAGGTGTTATGTGGTTGGCGTTAAATGCTGAAAGTTTTGTCTGATCATTTTGTTTTTACCATGCGTTCATGATTATTGTAATTTGATTGTTTTGGGAAAGTTTGAAAGTTGAACATTTTTGTTGTAAATACTTGCAGTAGTTTTGTTTTCGGCTGCAGTGAACTGATTGTCTGAAATTTTAGCAGTGATGCTTAATAAGTTCATTATTATAGGTACCAAAAAGAGAAGTCCATAATAATTTTCTCTGGATATTCAGAACATATGGACAACGAGAGCTTCTATTTTCCTCAATTTCAACTTTCGATACTAGCTGTTTATATTTGGCCAATGATTAAATATTAATTCTTTGAAGAATGTTAATTTTCTTTGGAGTAATACTTTTCTTAATTTGCACCGGGTGAATCCCATTGTCATAGGCTTTTTTTAAATTGACTGCAAGGAGTTTCTGAACTGTGCTATATAAATTTAAGTGGATGTTGTTTCTTACAAATTACTGTAGTTACTATGGTATCACTTGATGTCTATTGCTATTTCCTGCTGATTCATTACTAGCCGCTAATGGCAGTCATCCTTCCTTTGGGGATACCTGATATCACCAATAGCTGGGGGCACGCTTGTGGACTATTATGGTGGTAAGATAGTCATGGCGTGGGGTGTGGCTTTATGGTCAATGGCCACCTTTCTTACTCCTTGGGCGGCTGAAACTTCTTTGTGGTTGTTACTTGCTATGCGAGTCCTGCTTGGCGTTGCAGAAGGCGTGGCTCTTCCTTGCATGAACAATATGATTGCAAGGTATTGCCACCACAACATTTCCTTCATTTGTTCAAAATGTTTTGTAGAAATCATATGCTGAACAATTATTTGAACTTTTCCTTTTAGATGGTTTCCTCAAACAGAACGATCAAGGGCTGTTGGTCTTGCAATGGCTGGATTTCAGCTTGGAAGCGCTATCGGACTAACTCTTGCTCCGATCCTTATGTCACAGGCCGGTTTATTTGGACCGTTTGTGATATTCGGATTATCTGGGTTCCTTTGGGTTTTGGTGTGGATATCAGCAACTTCAAGCACTCCTGATCGAAGTCGTCAAATATCAAGATATGAGTTGGAGTACATTCAAAGCAGGAGGCAAAAGTCCTCTGTGATTGAAAATAAATCTAAGACCGCGAAAGTGATCCCTCCTTTTAGGCGCTTGCTTTCTAAGCTGCCGACATGGTCCGTAATTGTCGCAAATGCTATGCATAGCTGGGTAATGCACACGTACTTGTGTCTATTTTTCTTATTAACCGTTATTTGATGTTCTTTCATCGTGACGTTTGGGTATGGCATTGCGCTGTCATGACATTTGTGCTTTTATCATGACGTTTGGGTAATGCATTGCCCTTCTTCTATGAGTATCCAAGTCTGGTAACTCCAAACCTACCCAAAATAAATTAAGGAGAGTGCATATCCAACTGGGGAAGAAATTTCTAGTTAGAGGGTACCCTGTGGCTACTGTATTTAAATGGCTATGCCGAACTTTGTTCAGTTCTTCTTTGTAGATTATGTTATCTAGTGTACATAATTTTCTTTCCTTTGCACACAGGGATTCTTTGTTATTCTCTCATGGATGCCCCTATACTTTAAAACGGTAAGGCCATAGGTTGAGTTAATGTTGTGATTTTATCAGCAATTTAGCACGTGCCCAACTATATCATTTTGGGAGACATGTGAAACACATGACTCTTCTTTGTTATAGATATATCATGTTGACCTCAGACAAGCAGCATGGTTTAGTGCTGTTCCATGGAGTATGATGGCATTAGTAGGCTACTTTGCTGGTGTTTTGTCAGACACGTTGATACAAAGGGGCATGACTGTCACTTTGACTCGCAAAATAATGCAGGTGCACTTTTATTATAAATTTGCAGAATTTTTGTTCCAAATTTTGGAATAACTTATGATTTATGTTTTTCCAGAGTGGATATTTATTTGTCTCGAATTGTTTAATTTTATGCCTTATATCCACTTAATCTACCATTTTATGGGTCTTAATAGTGCATTAATTTGTTAATTAGGTGTTGAATCTTGAGAGAAACAAAAGATAAAGTACATAGAATAGGAAAAGTACATTACATGTGAAGATGATGTCATTTGAGCTTCTGGTGAAAATTTTATCTACTCATACCTTTTCTATTTATAACAATCATAACTGGATATCGTATCAAGTATCAACTTTAGTTAATCGAAGACAGTACTTTGCGGAAGTAGATCTTTGTAGATCAAAGCTTCTGAGTATCAAATACTTCCAGGAAAATGAATACCAAATAAAAGATAAAACCACCATTAAAAGTGTGGTTTCACCACATAAACAGTACTAGTCGTGGTTCGTGCAAAGAACTCCTGCACACTGGATACAGTTTCTTTTATGGATTGTCAATTGTTCGTGCGGTACACATCATGGGCTTGACAGAATTACATATGACCTAGAAAACTATAGGTTTGGTATTTTTTTGGATATATCCATTGTCTTGTTTCAGATCTGGATTTTTCTGATTTTGTGGAATGATGTACCCTTCCTTGCAGTCAATTGGTTTTGTTGGTCCGGGGATTGCTCTCATTGGTCTGACTATGGCAAAACGTCCATCTATAGCATCTGCTTGGCTTACTTTAGCTGTCGGGCTAAAGTCATTTAGCCATTGTGGATTTCTTGTGAACCTTCAGGTCAGTGTATTCAGAAAATTCACTAACAATTAAGGACCGCTCAAAAATATTTTCACTCACCTCTGACCTGTTTGTGCTTTTCTGATAACCAGGAGATTGCCCCACAGTATTCTGGTGTTCTCCACGGTACATTAATCTGTTCTAATCCGTATCTCATGAATATGAGTGACTCAATCCATGAAACGTTTTGTGTCTGGGTACTGTTACTGCTAGAGGTGCATAAAAATTAAGGGGATGCTCTCAGGAGGTGGTTTTAATTCCCCTAGGCCCTAAGAAAGGCAATCAGAATCAATGGGGATATATTTTTTGTTTTTCAATACTTTCTGTCTGTTATTTTTACTGCGAAAAGACTTGATCTTCCTGATATAAAGACTATTGGGGCTAAATGTTTCACTTTGAATTTGTTCTAGGTATGTCAAATACTGCTGGAACATTTGCTGCTATCGTGGGAACAGTCGGAGCTGGTTTCTTCGTCGAACATTTGGGCTCTTTCCAGGGGTTTTTATTGTTGACATCGTTTTTGTACTTTTGCGCTGCTCTATTCTGGAACTTTTTTTCTACAGGGGAGAGAGTGAATTTTGACGGAACTGATTAGATCATCTACAGGTCGGTAATATTTTCTGTTTGATACGTCATATGTCCCATAGCATTATTTACGGTAAAGGGATGTTAATTGTTATAACTAAAAACTTGTATTGTAGGTAATTGTAATTGCTGATATTAGAATTAGTGTAACTTGAGTTAGTGTAGCTTCGTGTGGATGTTACTTCTGACAGCTAGTGCTCTTTGAGTCTCAATAAAGTATTCTTGATCCTGTAAATATCTGTTATAACTACTTAACCAGATCTAATACAGGCAGAAACTCAAATTTTTGCTTAAAATTCAGGAGGGAAAAGTACTTTCTATGGCACATTCATTACATGACGCCTTCATATTGTTAAATGTTCCGAGCCACCCTAATTCAGCTGTCTTAGAATCAACATTCTCCATTCCAATCTGCTTTTACTTTTGCATTGCATGATGCCTCTAAGTCACGTGATTCCAGCTCTCTTCTCAGTTGTTTCAAGTTACAATTGTCTCATACTTAGGTGCTTCAAATCGCACATTCAACGCATGACACCTATAGTTGCCGCACAAAAGGGCTTAATATAACTACTTTCAGGAATAGGAAACAACAAGGCGACTCACAGAAATGCATCTTTTCGTTAAAGTGGAAGTTAGTTCTATTTACAATTCCTTAGATTTTGCTCCTTGATCAATTGAAGAAAGTTGTCCCCTTAATTTTGTACTTTGTAGAACACTCTTAACAGATGCACCCTTTGGTATTCTATCAGGATGGTTAAACAGAGTGCAACTTCTTCCATTAATGAGCGGTTATGCAAGCAATGCAGCGACTCAAAGAAGGAGATGCCTTGGTGACAATGAATCCAAGACTACGAACAAACCCAGCATCGATCACGGTTGCAGAGAAAGGTTCTCAAACTGGCTCAATAATGCCTTACGCCTCAAGGCAATCAAGAGACTGTTCATGATGGATTTCGGTGAGTATTGGAGAGAATTCAAAAATATGTTATGGAGAGGAACCTTTCTTCGTTCTGCTTCGTTCCGTGTTATTGTTGATGTCAGAAAGGTTCACAGTTGTTTGTTTGGAGTTGAAGACAGTGAGCAATAGAGGTTCAGTTCTGCATGTTTGAGTCAATGGTAGTTTGTACTGTACTACACTTTTGCCAATTCCCATGTCTTAGGATTTGATTCAGCTATTGATGATATCTTTAGTTTGTAATCTATGAGGATGTGCATGAATCAGATTCTTATCAAGAAAAGTTTGAAATTTAACTTAGTTTTAGACTTCTAGTTAAGTCTGCAGGTTTCAAGTCTTCATTAGAACATGGGGAAGACGAGAGCAAAAACAAGAAACAAAATTGGACTTTCTGTCATTCTCCCCTGTTGTATAATGTTGTGCAGTTCAATGAAAAATGAAACTTGATGGCAGTCATTCCCTGTAATGTGATGAAGAGATCATTTCCTGTTTTTCAATCCGCAAAAGATGTACAGGTTGTTTCAAGACATTTTAACCACCCAAAAACTCTTTTATATCATGCGGTACAAGAATTTATACTATCCGAACTTGAGCTCAAATCAACCACAAAAAAAGAAGGTATGGATCAATACTCCTAGGTTTAGCTACACAATTATTGACCCGACTGTCTCGTTTAGCAGTCTTAGGATGAGTTTTCCATTTCCTAAAACTCCAAAACAAGATCTTTAAGATGGTCATTTTCCTCGCACACATCGATTATTTTTAGGGATTTAGCACTTTTAGGACTTTCAGATAAAAACGGGAAAACCTTTAATCAAGTTACAATGAGTTGTTTGGTCATCGAAAAAATAAAACGTTGGTTTAATTCTTAACCTAAACGAGGTTGGGACTTAGGGTTTGTTTCTCTCTTGTAAGCTCTATTCGTCTTGTCAGTAATTATTGGGGCTGCTTCACCTCACGCGTAGGTTAATCTGCGATTTGGGAATCTTGGAGGGCGCCCTTTGAGCCGTTGGATGTGTTTTCAACGATTCTGATTTTATCTTTATACTTTATTGATCTGAGCTGTCTATTGCCTAAATGAAATCCGAGTTGATAATTATCGAGATCAACTATATGAGACCCCCGGGTCCGGCTAATCTGAGGTGTCCCAAAACCGGTTCGGCTGCATTACCAGAAAAAGCAATGTACGCCCCATTCTCTGATCAATCATAAATTTGGCTGCAGTCGCTATCGTATTCGTATCGTAGTGCGCGCCTTTGCGCACGCGTCGTTCGTTGCTGAAATTGGCGAAAATCACATTCAACCGATCTCGACGTGCCATGTGGACACGCACTCTCTCTCTCTCTCACACACTCCATCACTTCCACTGCCCCTTCGATGTGATCCTCATACTTTCAATCGCTCAACCTCTCTCTCTCTCTCTCTCCTCTGATATTTTCGTTTCTCTCTCTCTCTCTCTCTCTCTCTCTCTGTAGTCTGTATCTCTATCATATCATCTTCACCAGAATCAGCATCACACACTTTCCCAAGCGCTTCTCTCCGTCATTTTTTCTGGCGCTAGAAATCGATGCTCTACGCATATTCTACACTCTCTTTCCCTCTCTTTTTGGCAACATTCGTACAGTATAAATATCTTCTCAATTCACACCTATAGTATAGCCTTCCCATTCTCACTATATAGTCGATCAAATATCTGCACTTCTTTCTACAATTAGGTTGCTTAATCTCTCTATCTATCTCTCTCACACCCGTGATTTTCTTCAATTTCTCGACCTTACATAGATTTATTGATGACTGTCTCTCTAGAAATATCTTCAGCATGATTGGAGCTTGAAGATTTCGTCTGGAAGATCCCAACTTGAACAGTAGTGGCCGAAGAGTCTTCAAACGAAGTAATGTTGCTTTCTAGATTACATTTTTATAGTTATTAATCCTCCTTTGTAGTAGAGTAATGTGATATCTCTAAAAAACTTCACTAGGTATTATTTTACTGCAATTCAATCTTTGTACATTTTCTTACAAGTGGACACTCAATTCTTGGTTACTTTGAGCAAAATATTGATCATCCGAAGAGTAATCGGTAGCTTTAAATGCTCACTTTAGTTTTATTCCACTTCCACGCTTCATTTGTTATTTAAATTGTATGTGATTTGATTCTCGGAAGGTTTTATCATGAGAAATGCTGCAAATGCTATATGTAAACAGATTTTTGCTTTTTTATGTGGTTGGATATTTGTAGTTGGTTCTATGCTTGGAAAAAAATTGTGCATAAAAGTCCAGAGTAAATAACAATTTTTCGCTCTTCATGTCATTGTGTAGTTGGATTTTGTAGTTGGTTATTTGGTTCTATGTTTGGAAAAGTGTGCATAAAAATCCAGAATACTAAACATTTGTTCGCCTTTCGTTTCATTGCGTAGTGAATCATATCTTGCCACGTATGCGGTGATAAAACTTGGTGTATATAGCAGCCCTCTTTATTAGCATTCTGGTTATTTTAAGATTCATTTTTTTGTTTGTAGTATTCTAGAAGGTGGTAAAAGTACTAGATATGGCGACTACAGGAGATGCTAAAGGTAATGCAAAATCCAGTCTTTCTGCTAAATCTGCCAAAGTTCCGGCTGTTGCGCACCCAATGGCTGAAGAACCGACAGAGATTGCTTCCAACATCAGTTACCATGCCCAATACAGTCCTCATTTTTCTCCTTTCAAGTTTGAGCCAGAGCAAGCGTTTTATGCGACTGCAGAGAGTCTTCGTGATCGTCTGATACAAGTAAGATTTTAGTAAATTAGATATCCTATATTGTTCTGTGTATGATGATCTGCATCTAGCCTAGCATTTGTCTTTTCTTTGCTGATATGGATATGAGATCAGCTGAATACATGGTTTTTGCAAAGGTCTGGCTTGAGTAGAGGTTGGCATATTCATGATAGAACTTAAAACTACTCTATAAGTACAATAATCTATACATGAAAATGTAGTTTGGGTACTGAAACTAGGCTACGCAGTCACATGGAATGCTGGAGGTGAAAACAAAATATGAAAGAAGGCAGAGATATGATTATAAACTATGTGAAATCTAGACAAAGTCTTAGTTCGGAAAAGAGGTGAATTAGTACAAAAGCTAGATCATATAGTTATTGAAATACTGCAGTGGATCTAATGGTAGCAGTGTTTTGTCTGACAATTGCTTTTGCAGCAATGGAATGAGACCTATCTTCACTTTCACGTATCCGATCCAAAGCAAACATACTACTTATCCATGGAGTATCTCCAAGGACGAGCATTGACTAATGCAATTGGAAACCTGGACATTCGAGATGCTTATACTGATGCTTTGAATAAGCTGGGTCATGAACTTGAGGAAGTTGTTGAGCAGGTCGGTTGATTTCGTAGAGTCGTTCTTGTAATTTAACATATGTTTTGAGGGCTTTTCTTCACTATAACAATGTAGATTTTCCCCATGGAGGTCTTTGAATTTAGGTCTACTTCTCTTGATTTCATCTTGGTTGCTGATGTGGCAACTGTTCCCATGAAAACGTAGACAATATTTTTGCTCATTGAACTCGAGAAAATTCATTTTTGTTTGCTTTTTATTTGAATATACGTTGTTCCTGTAGTAATCTGTACATTTTTTTTCATTCCATTTCTAACATGGTGAGGTTTTTTTTTTTGGTAAACACATTCTTCTGCACAGAATTCAGCCTTTTGCGGCCTTTTATTATGACGTCTGTAGTTTGGAGCTACATTTATCTTTTAACCTACCTTAATCTGTGACCATATTAAGTCTGTATGAGCAGATTGTTGATTATCACAGTTTCACCAATAAATTTGTTGCAGGAGAAAGATGCAGCTCTGGGAAATGGAGGACTAGGAAGACTTGCGTCATGCTTTCTCGACTCTATGGCAACTTTGAATTTGCCTGCATGGGGCTATGGTTTGAGGTACAGGTATGGACTGTTCAAGCAGCGCATTGGCAAGGACGGTCAGGAAGAAATGGCTGAAGACTGGCTTGAGGTTTGCTTTCATGTGATGTGATAATCCTTTTAAATATTGTATATACAATCGGATGGTAATAATCCTTATTTTCGTGAAAATTTGCAGAGGTTTAGCCCTTGGGAAGTTGTCAGACATGATATTGTGTTCCCTGTCAGATTTTTTGGTACCGTTGAAGTCAATCCCACTGGATCGTAAGTGTGCTCCTGATCATATTCATAGCCTAATTGCATTTCATGAACATAAGATTTTATTACCATTCGTCAAAAATATATTGCCATTTCGAATAATAAAAAGACGTTTATAAGATGGGAATCTTACATCTGTTGGCTCTGGCTTGTTGCTCATATCTATAGGTTCTAGAATGTCAGTATAAATTTTAGATTGATTTCTTGGTGCAATTTTGTAGAGTTTATGAGATGAGGTTCTTGCATCTGTTGGCTCTGACTTGTTGCTCATATCTATAGGTTCTAGATTTTAGATTGATTTCTTGGTGCAATTTTGTAGTTGCGTGAGGTTAATCGGACTTTTTGATAAACTGATGCTTTCTTTTTTGTTGTATTACAGGCGGACATGGGTAGGTGGGGAGGTTGTACAAGCTCTAGCATATGATGTGCCCATTCCAGGATACAAAACTAAGAATACTATTAGTCTTCGTCTCTGGGAAGCCAAAGCTGGTGCCGATGACTTCAACCTCTTCCAATTTAATGATGGACAGTATGAATCAGCTGCACAGCTCCATTCGAGAGCTCAGCAGGTTGGTTATACCATTCCATCTAAAGGAGAGTGAAGTACGAATGTTTTGCAAAAACACAGCTTATGAGATATTAGTACTACCATGGGTCCACACATTCTTGGGATCTAAATTGTCGCTCACTTTTCCAAAACCTCTGCTGAATATCTACTCGAGTTTTGATAAATGTACGGAGAGACTGTAGTTTGGTCTACATTTTGAACAGTAATGGGAAAAGGAAATAGTTTTTTCTTTTTTTATCATGAAAAGGAAATAGTTGAGCTGATAAAAACTTGTGAAATAGTAAACCGTTGGTGATAAAAGTAGTACTTCCTGTATTAGAACTGCAACATTTTCTCTCTCAATATACATGCTCGGAGTAAATGTTCAACCTATTGGATAACTTCTTCAGTGCTCATCTACGCGTTTCATTTGTTTTTGCTATTACAGTGATATGGATTTCTGCATTGCAGATTTGTGCTGTTTTATATCCTGGGGATGCCACAGAAAGTGGAAAGCTATTACGATTGAAGCAGCAATTTTTCTTGTGCAGTGCATCACTTCAGGTTGGCTGAAATTTCCAGTTTTCCTTTGTTTGGGGTCTCCATCCTTCTTTTTGTTACCTTATTTACTTTGTTTGAGGTTGTACCATAGTGCTCAAGTATTATATTGTGCACTCACACTATTTACTTTACCATGCTATTTTCTAATCATTGGATCAATCTTAGGACATTATTTTCAGATTTAAGGAGAGAAAAGATGGAAAGGGTTTGCGCGAGTGGTCTGAGTTTCCCAGTAAGGTTGCAGTGCAACTGAATGATACACATCCAACTCTCGCAATTCCAGAGTTGATGCGATTACTAATGGATGATGAAGGACTTGGATGGGATGAAGCTTGGGATGTGACGTCAAGGTACAGTTATTTTTTACTTTCTATTGGGTTGCTTCATAGAATGCATTCTCTTTCTTATCTCAAACTTTCTTTCTGCCACTATGATTTTTTCTATTGAGTATTTAAAAATGAAATTTGAACCAGGACAATTTCTTATACGAATCACACTGTCCTTCCTGAGGCACTGGAGAAATGGTCACAATCTGTGATGTGGAAACTTCTTCCTCGCCATATGGAAATCATTGAAGAAATTGATAAGAGGGTTTGTTTGTCGCCTATATTATGTTTTCTATTTATAACCCACATCTTGCTTTATATTCTCAGAATAAGGAATATGTACTGATTGCAGTTCATGGCAATGATAAAGTCGACAAAGCCAGACCTCGAGAGCAAGATTTCCAGCATGTGCATCTTGGATAATAATCCCCAAAAACCAGTTGTGCGCATGGCTAATTTATGTGTGGTGTCATCACATACGGTATGAGTCTATTCTTTGGACTTTGACAAATATATAATATCATATATCCTCTTAAGTGAGATGCTCTAAACCATGAATGAAGGAAGCATGGTAATGAGTACATAAATTGATTTGGGTCTCTAGGCCTGCCCTCCCTGATGCCTTTGAGCTTTGATTTAGGGGCATTGTTTTGCAGCAAAACGTCCTTGTTGCTCCTCGGTTCTTGGAGGTTTAGGGGGCACTGTTTCAGTGGTATTCTGAGTGCAGCCACTTTGTGCATATTGCCAAAGGTTAGGTCTGTCCTCAATCTTCCCCCGCCCATACCCCCAATGATTGGGGATTAGATAGGTTCTGTTATTGTTGTGTTGTTGTATCCTCTTCATCTAAGTCTCCTTCGAGAGTTGCATAAAATTGGATTTAACTTTAATTCGGTTAACTTCGCGAGAACATCTCCAAAGGGAGTTTTGACTCTCTTTTCTTCTTGTTATGATGAAATTCTCATGTTGCTTTGAGATCTTAGTTGAGGTTGTGCTGTAGTTTTAATTACCATAAGAGTATAGACAGATTCCTGTTCTCTTCTTGAACTGCTATAATTATCAGACAGATCTTGGTTCCTTTGCCTTCTATTTAAGCCTATTCCCTTAGTCCTGCTCTAGTGTTGAGGCTTTGATAAGCTAATCCTTTTAATTTAACCCCTTTTCAGTTGTTGATCAGTATTATTTGAATAACAGAATGTGACTTCTTGTGGTCCATTATATCTGCAGGTCAATGGTGTTGCCCAGCTACACAGTGACATTTTAAAAGCCGAGTTATTTGCAGACTATGTCTCTGTATGGCCTACCAAATTTCAGAATAAAACCAATGGCATTACTCCTCGTAGATGGCTCCGATTTTGCAGTCCTGAGCTCAGCAATATCATCACCAAATGGTTAAAAACTGATCAATGGGTGACCAACCTTGACCTACTTACAGGTCTTCGGCAAGTATGCACCTGAGATGATTTTTAGAGCGTATCAATTATCACATCTGTTGGTTGACTACTTGGTCTGAATAATATCAGCTATCCCTACTGATCTCTACTCCAACAGTTTGCTGATGATGCAGACTTGCAAGCTGAGTGGGAATCTGCTAAGATGGCTAACAAGGAGCGCTTGGCTCAGTACATAAAGCAAGTGACAGGTGTAAGCATTGACCCAAGTAGCCTATTTGACATTCAGGTCAAGAGGATCCATGAATATAAAAGACAGCTGCTAAATATTCTGGGTGCGGTCTATAGGTACAAGAACTTGAAGGTATGACACATGTCTCAAGCGTGTGAGCCATTTCATTGTGCCATTTTCATGCTTCACTAGTTCTACCTCGCTCTTGGTTTGTGAGTAAAATTTCAGGACACTTACTGCTTACGAGCGCCAAGTGTGTTGTTATATTCTCTACATATAACCTGTCCATAGAAGAAAGAGTAATGTTCTGAACAAGTTTACGGAGGAAACATTTCTGTAGTGTCAAGCTATAATTAATATTAGTTGGGTTGTTGATTTTCCTGTTTCTCATCTTTAAGATGCACCTAAGTCCTAACCGTGTTGAGATGTAATAACTGCACCACCACTACCAGCAGTTCCTTCACTATAGTCTATAGCAATCTACTTTGCTTGCTTCATTAGGTGTGTAACTGTAAAGAAACTGCAATGATTTTCTAACCTATATATTTCCATCTCGTTAGGGATAATTTCTTCTGCTGTTCCTTTTCTCGCTAGGATGAAATCCTCAAATATTTTTCATATGTCATACGAGTATCCATGTCAATGCATCTCAGCTCCATTCTTCAAACTGTACCTTCCGATTTAGCAAAAATATTTTTTCGTATTGATAGATGAATGAGTTCCTTGGAATGGATCTGTGACAGGCGATGAGCCCTGAAGAGCGGAAAAAGACAACTCCTCGCACCATAATGATTGGAGGAAAAGCATTTGCAACTTACACCAATGCAAAAAGAATAGTCAAGCTTGTGGATGATGTTGGTGCTGTAGTCAACAATGACCCCGAGGTCAACAGCTATTTGAAGGTAGAAAATTAGTATAAAATATTCATATGGTGCTACAATTTTCCAATTGCTGGCGAGTGTCTGGAGTAAATATCAACAACCTCAAGTCCTTTTTTCTTGTTCTTCATCCTGTCACACGCAGACCTTTTTTCTTGTTCTTCATCCTGTCACACGCAGAGCTTTGCTACGATTTTTGCAATAATGGAAACCTAATGTATGCTTTTGGTATACCAATATATATTGACTTAGACACCTACATTCTCCAACAATCATATATTTAACCTTTGCTATGCAATGCGTCTCCTAATCCAATCTTACCGTGGTTGAATTTGTTGTATTTGATATTACAAGCAGCATGTCTTGCACATTTCGGCATGCTATCAGCCATAGTATACAGTCAGAATGCATATTTTCTTTTCTTTTTTTTTCATGCTAACTGCATTTCGTAATCGCCAAATCTTTCCAGGTAGTCTTCGTCCCAAACTATAATGTATCTGTAGCAGAGATGCTTATACCAGGAAGTGAACTATCACAACATATTAGCACGGCGGGTATGGAGGCAAGTGGCACAAGCAACATGAAGTTTGCACTCAATGGGTGTCTCATCATAGGAACATTAGATGGGGCTAATGTTGAGATCAGGGAGGAAGTTGGGGAGAAGAATTTCTTTCTCTTTGGTGCAACAGCAGATGAAGTTCCTAGGCTCCGTAAGGAAAGAGAAAATGGCCTGGTAATAACTTGTAATCTCTTTGCGTAACTGAACGAATCAATTTTCAGTTCTTCTTTGGATCTTGTGGTCAGGTGCAGATTACCTGTTTTTCTTTCCATTTCATCTTCTATTTTTCAAGAAAAAGAAGAAAAACACGTTGGAGATGTTTTTAGTCAACATGACTGAAAAATAGGGTGAAGCAAGAAACTTTTCGGTGCGTAGTAAAGTGAATAAGATATTCGATTAAGTTCCTCTGGTAAGATCATGTTGCACTCAGCTTAAGTAGGTAGTCTCTTCTACTCCGTATTTCGATCATAATATCTGCTGTTGACCGTTGATACATCCCTCTGATGACACAGTTATATTTAGTTTCTCGGTTGCCCATTCATCGAGAATCTAGTCGAACACCCCCTCTCGTATGGTGAACTAGGTGTGTTTTTGTTACACAAGTCTTCGGATTTGTGGGCTACACTCTTATAACATTATTCTTGTTGTGGCTCGTTTTACAGTTCAAACCAGATCCTCGGTTTGAAGAAGCCAAGCAATTCATAAGAAGTGGAGCATTTGGTAGCTATGATTACAATCCACTCCTGGAGTCCTTGGAAGGAAATTCAGGTTACGGCCGTGGCGATTATTTCCTTGTTGGCCAGGACTTCCCAAGCTACATGGATGCTCAGGAAAGAGTTGATGAGGCTTACAAGTAAGAGTTGAAATAGATTTTAATTGTTTCTGGTTGGGATTTTAAGAGCAGAAATTGTTGCTCTATCCTCGCATTCTTACGAATGTTCCTCATTCCTCATATTTAGGTTTAGATTGACTCTCTGTCCTTGACAATTACGACATTTCTATTGGCCTTCCGTCTTGAATCGCAGTGCCCTTTCTTATGGTTGCAGGGATAGGAAAAGATGGATAAAGATGTCGATATTGAGCACCGCCGGGAGTGGCAAATTCAGTAGTGACCGAACAATTTCTCAGTATGCGAAGGAAATTTGGAACATAGAGGAGTGCCGTGTACCGTAAACAACTGCCCCGATCGCGTCATTACAAATCTTTCATTTCTTTTTCGTTCTTTATCATTACTTGCTGAAAACTGTGTTACTAAGGAGACAACAAAAAAATGAACCCATACCACACTTTGTGTTCGGCGGGCATTAATAAGTTGCACTTGCATGTTGTATAATTTGTAATGGTTTCATTTTAAGGCAGCAGCAGTTTTACAAGCTTATTGGTTTATGAAGAATTGACGATCTCTGTCGTAATAATTGCGGATATTGCATTTTCCTGTTCTGTGATTCTGGACATGAATCTACTAGTAATACGAATCAAGAATCCACGATTAATGGCTTATTTCTCTTATAGGACCATACAAGGATTGCTGGATTGAACTGTTACCTCAGTGATAAGCCGTTTGAAGCGATCTAAACGGCTCTCCGCCATAGGTGGGCCATTATCTGCCATGACTTACTCTATAATTTATTACTCCCTCCGTCCCATAATTTTTATCCATTTTTTCAATTTTGGATGTCCCAAAATCTGTCCACTTCTCATTTTGGATGTCTCTAATTGATTCATTTTCTTTTTTGCCCTTTATCTTCACATTCAAATTCAAACACAAAAATGGAGGGAAAATTTATCAAGTCTAAAAAAGTTTCATTGCAATCAAAAGGTAGGATAAATTTGGAAGTAAATATATTTTAAAGAGTAATAATTGTGTCTCCCTAAAATGTTGGATTTCCAAAAAGGGATTGAAATTTTCGGACGGGAGTATAAAAGTTAAGTCCTCACGATTAATGAACAAGTGAGCTCCCAAAAAGGGACTAAAATATTGGGATGGAAGAAGTATAAAAGTTTAGTCCTCACGATTAATGAATACGTGAGCAATAAAAGTTTAGTCTCACGGTTCTGGAAACCATAGCAAAGAGCTACTATATCCACGAGATCATTTCATCATTTCACCCTTCCCTGTAAAATGAACAATCAGTAGAGTCGCGGTAACGACAGTATACACCAGATTCGTACAGCGACTAGAAAACCCATAGTAAACCCACAATAAGACACCCGAGTTCGCGCTACGCTGACTTTAGAATCACAAGCCGCAACTATTTTGAAAGAAACATGGAACTAATATGAAGCCCAATATCCTTGGCTACTAAACATGGAATGAGAACCATCCCCTGCAGAATATAGATGGTGGAGCCACATTCTTCCAACAATGGAAAACGAGAGTATTGGGAAAAACACAAAACATAAAATAGGTTCATCTGAATGAGCAATAAGCTACTACGATCACAAGTTCTTAAAAGACGGCTCCTGGAAATAAGAACTTGTCAACTCAAATCCTCATGGTGAAGCTGAAGCGGACGTTGGAGTAACAGACCTTGAAACAGTTCTTGAATATGGACTCCCACTAGAACTCGTAGAATAGCTTCTAGAAGAATACCCGTCTTCATCGTATCCATGCCTACGTGAAGACCCACGATATGTGCTTCTCCGCGAGCTCCTCCTTGGACTAGGAGAAATGCTACGAGAATAGCTCCTCCTCGAGCTCCTCCTGTAAACAGGAGAGATGCTACGAGAGTAGCTTCTCCTTGAACGCCTGGGCGAAACACTGGGTGAATAACTCCTCAAACTTCTCCTTGGCCTAGGTGAGACACTGCGTGAATGGCTCCTCCTTGACCTCCTCCTCAACCTTGGAGAAATGCTCCGGGAAGTGGAACGATGGCGTCGGCTTCTCCTGTAGTAATAGTCATCTGGCGAAGCGTAGCGGTGCCTTGAGTCATAAGGAGAGTAGGACCAATCGCGTCTGCAAACCGGTGATCTGCTGTAAGGGGAGCCAGATCGTGAGTAGGACCTTCCCCGTCTATGGCGGCCATAGTTTGGAGAGGGGGATCTGGTTCTATCTCGTTCAGAAGAGTATTGAGGAGAACGGCTCCGAGCATATGGAGAGTAACTAGGAGATTGACGTCGCACTGCAACAGTGAAAACCAGACCTATTAGCTGGCTAATATTATAACAGTTCACGCTACAACCATTCCAAATAAAAGGAAGATGATCTACGCAATTAGGAGGACATTACTATCTTACCGCTTACTGTTCTCAGCCCAAGATACCTTCCTGGAGTCGGTGTCCGACCTCTCCGCCTCTTAGCCTGCGGAAGATAGAAATAAGGAATGAGGTTGCGAGAATCAAACAGCACAAAGCAATACAAAGTCACCACCATGTTTCAATAAATAGAAAGTGGGACAAAACAAACTGAGTATGATAATTTTAGAAATCAAAGGAGAAAATGGCTAAAACATTAGACGAAGAGAGAAATTCAGGGCATACAACCCTCTGAAATAATAGTCTGATATTTGCTAGTTGAGTTTGATTTGATGGGTTAGTTGTATGACTTTGGTGAAGAGCTGCCAACCCTGCTGCCAAAAACACTTCAGACGAACAAACAACTTACGTTCAAAAAGAATAAACAGCAACTTAAGTAAGCAGAGATGCACAATTCAACCTCATACGGCAACAAAAAATCGTAATGCATACTAATAGCGAGGCAAGTATTAGATCATTATATTACCTTCTCCACCGTAATTACACGGCCTTCCAAAATAGATCGGTCCAAATGTTCGACACAACGATTAGCCTCCTCAACAGTGGACATTGTCACAAAACCAAATCCACGAGTTTCTCTCGTCCATGGATCAATCACAAGATGAATATCCTCCACCTGAAAAATCCAAACTCCAATTAGCTATGGAAAGAATGAGATTCAAACTTAACCCAGCCCCTAATATTGGAATGATCAACTTTTATAACCACCAACAGATTGCTTTCACCAGATGCATAATATTGCAATACATATCCAACTCATGAAAAGGATTCCGCGCAAGGCTAAATTAACACCAAGCAGTGTGACTACGCATCCTGACACTTGCACCAAATAGAAATAACTTATGTGTTCAAATGTGCGTGCATGACCATTGAAAAGAGAGCCAAAGGGAGGTGAAGAGAAATACACCCCAGAAATACCTTTCCCTCATTTGAGAAATGCTTCTCAAGGTCTCTCTTTGTGACCCGAGCAGATAATCCCGTCACATAGAGATTGTTTCCTGGGTTCTCAATACTCGAGTCGCGGCTCCTGTATGCCATGAAATGATAGGATAAGGAAACCCGCTCATCAACCAAAATTTACAATTTGTCTAAACAAAAAAACAATAACACAAAACAGAAACAGAGAAAAGGGCAAATAATATAAGCAAAGAAGTATAATTAGACCAAGAGGCCGTACCGTGATCGGCTCCAGGAAATTGACCTTGACCTTGACCTAGACCTTCCCACCGACCGTCTATAGGGGGAAGGAGAACGAGAAATAGAATACCTAGAACTCTTGGAGTACATCTGGACAAAACATGAAAAGCAATAACTTAGTACACAGACAATGTATTTCAAAAGTACAAATTAAATACATATGCCAACAGACAGTGGAGCCTAAAGCATTGACGCTAGAATTCTACGCAGTATGAGTAGGGGACAAGCAATCTGTAGCTAGAGCCTAGTTCGTTGAGTACTTGAGTGTGTTGTTTGTCATTTGTTAGATCCTTGTAGAGGGCAGTCGTCAGTTCTTTGTTAGTTCCTGGGTTTGGGAAGTGTTTTCCTGTTCCATGGTTGTTTTGGTAGGTAATTAAAGCAAATATTCCACACACACACACCAAAAAATATATATATACAGAATCCACTGACAAAAGCACAAAACTTAATTCCGTTTATTCCTAATCCATGAGAAACACACAACGCAGGCTTCGCAATACGAAACCGATTGCAATAGCATTCTAAACAGAATCAAAGTCACAATGATCAACCAGAATGAAAACTGTTTCTTGACTTAGATCAGAAAATTTGGCGCCACCTTGCCATAATAAAAGGAGCCATTTCGAAGAGAAACTCGAAGTTAAAAATAAGTGATTACTGCAGATCCTCAAAAGAAATTCTACTAAGTAGATACAGCGAAGGGAATCCTAAAATCATAACCACTAAAGTACCGAACACCAAACTTCAATGAAAATCGATATTTAAATTGTGACAAACGAGTTAAAACTCCCGCCGAATAAAAATTGATCTACGAAATAATTCGAAGTCTATCCAACAAAATTCAGGTTTTTTACGCAATTGATGAAGATCAAAATCCTGCCAAATTACAGAAGACACGCGAAGTACAGAATAATCGGTTGCCTGTCCAACAAAAAATCATAAAGGTTTTAACGCAAAAACGTGAAAATCAAAGACTCACCATACCGAATCGTCACGGAAAATCGCGTTGAAGATCCACCAACAATTTCACTCGTCTTTCTCTCTCTCTCGATCTTACGGAATTTATGAAGGAACACGTATAGATGGAGGAGAGGGTTTTATAAGGTGAGGACACGTCAAGAGAAGATTCTGGAGGAACGGACGCGAAAAATATTATTAAATTCCGGTTGATCTTGTATTGGCTCCCGTAAGTTTTTTTACGTCCTCCTAATTGTGATTTGGCAAATAAAAATAAACGGGTTTTTTGGTTTATTTGTTTTATCTTTATTCAAATTTTTTTCGCAAATGTTAATTTTGCATCAATTTTTTGTGGTTTATTGATTCCTTTCGACGAGAAGAATCTAAAGAGTATAAAATTATAGTCAAAACTAATTTTTTTTTAATAAAGCCGAAAATACGTGGTTTATTGGTTTAATTTTGGCTTTATTCAAAAAATAATTAATTTTCACTATAATTTCATTCTTGTTAGATTCGTCTTGTCGAGAGGAACCAATAAACCACAATAAATTGATGCAAAACTAATAAATGCAAATTTTTTTGAATAAAGACAAAACGAATAAACCAAAAAATCAGTTTTTGGTTTATTTGCCAAAGGAGGTCAAATGTTTCGTTTTGGTGTTTATTGGCTAGTTATTATAGCTTTTTAAATAAGCTAAAAATAGATTTTTTGGTTTATTCATTTTGTCTTTATTTTAAAAATATTTGCATTTATTAGTTTTGCATCAAATTTTTAGAAGAGCAGAATCTAACAAGTATGAAATTACAGTGAAAATTAATTATTTTTTGAATAAAGTCAAAATTAAACCAATAAACCACGTATTTTTGGCTTTATTAAAAAAATTAGTTTTGACTATAATTTTATACTCTCTAAATTCGTTTCGTCGAGAGGAACCAATAAATCACAAAAATTTGATGCAAAACTAACATTTGCGAAAAAAATTTGAATAAAGACAAAACGTTTCTCAAAACCAAAAAATATGTTTATGTTTATTTGTCAAATCAAGCCTTATGTAATACATTATGAGAGAATAACCTATCGTCGTTTTTGAAAAAAAAATAATTCTAAAAATTGGCTTAGTGGAACACCCTTAATGTTCTTCCCAGCTATAAATTCCGGTTTATCGACATCCTATACACATCAATTTTGGTTTTTTGGTGGCAAGATTGATTGCAAAAATGGGAGAGAAAAATGGGAGAGCACTCACCTCTCCTCCCAAAACAAGTACGCGAATAACTATTGTGACGCACAAGCATGGTTTTAAATACCGGTCGTTACGTAGCGTATCGGCCGTTATGTAACGGTTTTTGGCCTCTCCGATACCGTTACACCCCGGTATACCAGTGAGAGGGAAAAATTGCATGCGTATCGGCCGGTTCCCGTTACGTATCGGTTTGTATCCGATTCACGGACCGGTTCACAACCGTTACGGCCGATACTCGACTGTTACGGGTTATTTAAGTCATTTAAAATTATTTTTTGTCAAAAAATGGTTTTTAAAAATTCACGACCGCTACACCCGATTCCCGTTACGTAACATTCGATACTACCGAAACCGTTACACCAAAACCGTTACCGTTACGTGTCGCAAAACCGGTATTGAAAACCTTGCGCAAAAGTAAAAGGGAGAGAGTACTTCGGAGGAGTGAGGACAAACGCAAGGCCCTCAAAACTTCAACAAACAGAATCACCAAAATTAAATTCTTAGGTGTACACAAAAAATACATACTCCTGGCTTAGACAAACAGAGCAGAAATTCCTGACAACAATTTGAAGACAGTAATCTGAACTAAGCTGCAGATGGAAAATATCCAGCCAGCATCACTTCTGCGATGATGACCCTGGTGCTTCGGAATGCTGATACTGCTGGGCTACCTGAGGGCGAGGCGGCAAGGGCTGCGGCATTGTAGACTGATAAGGCACAGGGTATTGCTGATAAGGCTGATGAGGCGGTGGCGGTGGCATGTACCCATACGGCGGATAAAAAGGCTGTTGAAATTGACCTTGAGGCGGTGGCGGCAAACCTTGATAACCATAATGCTGGTGCACTTGTTGCTGCTTCTCAGAATCCGGCTTATTATCCACTGACCCTGTCGGACCATTAGGATCCCCTTCTTGAGTCCGAATGAGGGCGCCCATTCTCTGAGGATCCATTGACGGATAATACGCCCTGTCCTGCTGAGGTGGTGGAGGAATGTTGAAGTAATGCATCTGTGGTGGAGGTTGTTGGTCCTGAGTGCCTGGTGGCAGTAATTGGTTCTGCTGTTGGGAAATGACTGCCCTAGGCAACAACCCACTGTGAGCCACTGATGCAACCTGTTTGACTCCTCCGTCTGAGCCTTCTCCCTCCGGTTTGGCCGCTTGTGGCCGACCCCACATTAGCTTCAGCCTCAGGCCCCGTATCACAAGCCTGTTCGATAGCTCTTCGGCGGCTTTTTCTGCGCCTTCTCTTGTTGTGTAGGTTACAAAAGCGCAAGCTCGTTGAAGCACCATGCGTACAGACTCAATCTCCCCGTGGGCATAGAAGTTATCCCTCAAGTCTTGCTCAGTTACTCTCTCATCGAGCCCACCCACGTATAGTGTTTTAATGCTTTCGTCCTCCGGGGCTTCCAAAGAGGGCATTTCACCTGCCTTGTTTAATAGCTTCATTGCCACTGGGTCATTCACTCTGCAAGTTTTTATAGAAAAACCAAATGATAAGAAATGTGAAATAAAAGATGGAAGCATCACATGTCTCTGAGCACGCAAAAAACATTTTATGGAACAAACAAATGAAGAGAATCATAGAGTAATACAGTGATACAAATTTAGTAGGCAAGACCGCAAGAATTCAACCAACTATTCACAATATTTGGTTGGAATCTTTCCGCCTTTTAGCAACATCACTAATCAACTATACACAGCCATGTGTTTCTGAACCTACAGAGGACTATGCAACTACATCATCCATCATATACACGAAACGATAACTGTATTTTGTCACCAGTTACAGTCATATTCATATCAGTGCTAATGTGTGCATGCTGTATCTATTGGCGGCGAACATACGAACATGTGCAGGACAAGAGGACAAAAAGAAAATAGTGCAGTCATCTATGGCACGTACCCATAGTAGCGATCTTTAATGTTTTGTTGTGACAATTCTCCAGTTTCAGGCATCTCATGCCTGTAAGGGCACTCAGCACCTCTTGTGCACTCACCCCTTACGTAGAAACTGCATACGTGTGCTCTGTTTCTCTTGTAATATGGTGTCGTTCTCTGAAGCTTCAAAATGGTATCATTTGGCCGCACCTTTCCGTATGAAGAGTCATAATCTATACCAGCTCTGGCCTGCAAATAAATAGAGTCGTGTTATGTACCACATTGCTCTTGGAGAATAAGAAAGAGCAATGACCTCAGGACATGAAATTTATCACCCTATGCAGTAGACAAACAATAAATTACTTACCTCCAGTGGTCCAAAAAACACATGCATCAACCATGATTTAAAAGCTAAAGGAGGAAAAATCTATACAAAATGACACCAATACTCATAACAAGAGACATGCCTGATATAGACACTCAAGATCGAGTCTCCTACACTCACCAATTAAAGGAAAAACAGAAATCGAACTAGTGCCGGGGGAAAAAATGTATATATAAAACAAGGGGCATCGTGTTTGTTTACTTTCATAATATACAAAAGATCTAATCAAGATTTACAACGTTTGTTTATATTTATTTATCGAACTAAAATACATAGTAGTACAACTACAAACAGAAAGTCATCTTTTACCATAATAACATAAGAAACTGAGAAAATCTGGTTAACTACGCCCCTTTTCATAAGTCATGCACATTATCCCTTGGCAGCAAGCGTGTCAAATTTTTCAATACTTTTTTACAGTTTTTTTCCCTCTTTATTATAGGCTAGCCGCTAGTAAAGTAAATAAGATTTTGAATGGCATATACTTACCCTGCGGTCATGCTCCTCGGCAAAGTATTCCCTATTCACATCACTCTTGGGAATGGCATCGTTGGAATTGATGCTGAGGGCAGTGTCTCGAACCTGAACTGGCAATCCATACTCGAGATCCAAAAGGCAAACTTGGCAAACATTTTTCAACTTGCTGCAAGTCTGGCAAATTTCACTTTTCTTATACCTTGCATCCCGACCTGGCCTCCACCTAAAAACTGTAAAGGGCCTCGTGCAAATCTTACACTCCTTGTCATAATCTGCTTTAGTCTGAATTCAACAAATCACGCAAACAGATCAACACTGTAGGATCTCTATTGAAGCATATAGAAGTTCAAACCAAGTAAAATACTGAGCTCCAAACATAACGAATATAAAAATGTTTACAAATTTCTGTATTGAAAAATTAAAAACGTTAATGATATTGATATGGAAAAAGAAATCACAATATTAAAGAAGATGGTCAGTAAAGAAGACAAAAAAAGGAGAGAATAACACTACAACAGCAGCCACAGAGAGGGAAAACATCCACGTAACATAGCACCTTTTTTAAAAAAAATTTTATCAAAGTGTAACGTACCACTTTGATCTGAACAAATATAGTTACACATCCCCAAAACAGCTTTGAAGGGTTCCCGCACTTTCCTTCACTATTACCCAACACATATATGATTTACCCTGCGAATTCCTATACAAACAACCAGATGCAACCACATTGGAGAGTACAGTATACAATTTTATTTTATTTTTAACGTAAAAAGCTTACACAAATACAAACACGTGCATTCGCACTTAAGGCCAACATGTCAGACATGAAAAACAGATGAGTTAAGCTGAAATTTTACCACCCAGTTTTTGGGTTACTTATCTATTAACAAAACTGGACGTTCCAGAACCTATTAAATGTCTGTTATTACAAATTTCAGATCCCACCTCTCCATTTTTTGAACGTATCCCACCTTTTTTTCTATCCAACTCTATAACCAGAGGGAAACTAGAACATGATAATGAAGAACATAGTTCTACATCCTACACAAGTTGGAATGCAGGCACGTCATAATCTAAATTTAAAAACGTGGGTGGACTCTAGACCTATAGGGAGGGTTGAAGATACGGAATAAGGAATGCCACAAGCCTAAATTTTGACTTAACTAATGTTCCAAAAATGCCGTTCACACTTAATTATGAGCAAAATAGGGCTCTAAATAATCAGCATTTTGAATAAGCAACAAAGAGTACATTGTTCACATGGAAGACACCTTCACTCCTTTTGTCAATTCTTTCAGTAATATATCCCTCCTGAATAAACTCTTTGACTAGAGGAAAGACAGGATGGGAGAAAAGGATAAAGTTAAAAACATACGAGATCGGCCCTTGTGACTTTAATAAAATCATATGACCCAGTAATTCTGAGGTTTTGGAGAGGTTATTCAGGTCAAATATTTACCATCCTCCTTTTGGGTGCATGAAATAGAGGCCCTTATCCCTAAAACCTCCATTTCAACCAGTGCCTGCCATCTGTACCAGCCGTCAACCCCAATTTTCTAGAACATTAAGGGAACAAGGTCCTGCCATACCCCCAAAAGCTACTCTTGTAACAAGATTACTAGGTGATGGTAGCCACTAGCCCACTAGAATTACCGATCATTTATTTTGTGTTGCTTCAGATTTCCGACTTAATTTGAATTAAGAATTCAAAACCCCGTTCACAACTCTCCCTTTTGAAATGAGGTGTGCTAGAAACACAACATATAGCACAACAATGTGCATAACATGCTCACGTGCCACTGTTCTATGAGCTATTGAATCATATGTTATTTTACAGCAATCAAACAAATATGACAATCGTGTTGCACACATTGTTGAGTTAACAGGCTTTTCCTTTCGAAATTTCACACTCCCCCCAAATCAGATATGTACCGACCAAGTCCGAGAGGGTCTCTTTACAACCCAAACACAGTCAAACTACCCATAATTATGAAGTAGTTCCAAAATTCTTTAGACAATAACTCAACCTAGGGTTCATGTAACTTCGACTTTCATAATACCAGCAGAAAATTTAAATCTGAGGTATAATCTATTAATAAAACCAAAAAATTTCTAAAACGAATTAGTTCCAACATTCTCTAGACTAACTCAACGTAGGGAGAAATTTTTGGGTACGGAAAGGGTATATACATACTAGTAAACAACGTATATACCTTTTCCGTACCCAAAATTTTCTCCAAGCTAGGGCTCATAGAACTTAACACTCGTAATACAAGCAGACAAACTTCAATCTGTGGTTCAATTTTTCAACTAACATGAAATTGAATTTAGGGCAAAAAGATTACCATTCGAACGTATGGATTGTCACCGAGGCACGACTCGCAAATTATCGGGAAATCTGATCGTTCCCAGCCATCGGCTTCGACGTTTCTTGACAGCCTGTGCGCCATTGTTCACTCTGTTCCGAGCCTATTAGGCCTATTCGATCCGTCCACCTTCTCTCTCTCGTATGTCTACCAGAGTACCAAATCGTAAAACCCTAGATGGCAACCAGAAAAGAATGGTTTGGATTGGAACGCGATTGGGAAGGTGTCTGGGACTATAAAACGGGTCAACAAACCGACCCAACTCGGGTGGGCCCGATACGGCCAACGGGCTCTTCTGGGTAAAATTTAAAAAATACGTACTTACTCGTCAACAAACCGACCCAATTGAAATTGGCAATCATAGGAGTATTTTTTTATAATCATGTGGGGCACGTACCATTTTATTGGTAGAGTTTAATTACCGGGAAAATAAAATTTTCATTGGATATCAAACCGGACTATTAAAGTGGAACGAAAGGGGAATTTTTTGTTAAAAAAATATTGTTCATATTAAAAAGTAATGGGTAAAAGTGCTTGAGTTTATTCTTTTGCTTTTTACTTTTCAGCTTAATAATTGATAATAATAGGAGAATGCAATGATGTCATTTTTAATAAAAAAATTTAAAGAGACAAAAATTTACAAATGCCATGATTGTGTCCCTTAAATAAGTTGAAATTCCTAAAAAAGACCAATAATTTGAGTCGGGGAGAGTATCATTTTAGCGGAGCACATTTTAAATACAATAGTGACACGTGACTTAATCACGAAAATATGATTATCATAGTATTGCATTACACTAAGATATAAGACTAACAATTCCTTCTCATTACTTTCTTCAAAAGTTTAAGGTTCAAAACATCTCAGGTTCAACCGACCCATTTGGACCAGTCCATATTGAGCATTTGTTCCGGCTTCAAGTGGGGCTCCGCTGGTGGATGGTTGGTTTATGGTCCTCGAGGTTTATTCGGGATGCATGTAAATTGATTCAGACACTTGATTATAAAAGAAAAAAGTTAAGTTGTCCTATAATTGTCTTCCTTATTAAATTTTTCCATTAACAGATAATAGTTGTGTGGTCAGTAATGTGTCAGTCAACAATCAAACGAGCCAGTTATTTATTGAGAATGTGATTTTTGCTAAACATGTTATAAAAATTTGTAGTTCTATTTTTATTTGTTGTGAACGTTTGGTTTTTGGGATATGAAAATCATGTTCATATTGTTTCTCAAAATTAGTATCTATCTGCTCGTGTAGAATGTTACATGACTTGCGGCTTTGATGGTTGAGGAATGACTAGAAACGTGCGTCCCGTATAACCGCGTTAAGAATTATTTTTTAAATATAATATAACATGGCTCTTGATACTAGAGGTAATTAAATATTCATCCGCTTTTTGGATACCACTTAGATTTTCATCCTCATAGTTTATGGACTTATGTTTTCATCATTTCCGAGTGTAAATTACCTATCTTACCCCTTTAATAAGATATCCATATCCATATATATGTATGTGTATATTGTCTTCCTAAATTAGTGGGATTGATTATATCCTAAAAAATTTCAAACATTCAAAACAACCAAATCCCATTGATTTGGTTTCCATTTTAAATGGATGAAATTTAAAACTAAAAGAAAAAATACATCATAATTCAAAAAGCCACAGTCATGATTAAAATAAAAATGGAAATGTTCAAACATAGCAAAATAAATGGAACATGATAAAATATGTGCAGCATGCTTTGTCATTTTTTTACCATGTTTGCTGAATATGGAAATTAATAACAATGGTAAATTTAAGTATTTTACATAATTGACACACTAGGGATCACGGTAAAAAATATATATCTAGCAACGAACATGGTAAACTCAAGCGAACATAAATCTAGAGTCATGGTATAAAATAAAAAATTGATCTCTAAAAATTTAATGGATCCAAGCTGCTCCAATCAATTAATATCAGTCAACATCTCCACGTAAACTTGAATACCATCCAATCATCCAAAATCCAAAACACATTTCATGGTAAATTAACGAACAAAAATTTGAATTGTATATGAATCATGGTAAAAAACATAAAAGATCTTACAATAGACCCAGCTAATATCATGGTAAAAAATATATCTCCATCAATGAACATGGTAACCTCAAGCGAACATAAATCTAGAGTCATGGTAGAAATTTCATGGACCCAAGCTGCTCCAATCAACCAATATCAGTTAACATCTCCGGGCGCCCATCTTTCCCCAGCAATCTCCTTTCATTGTCGTTGAGCGGCGCCCCGCCGGCGACTGCCAAGAAAGCCCAATCAAAGGCCCATCAAAAAATTTAAAAAAGAATACACAAATGAATTCCAACACCATTTTATTTGATTCACGTCAAATCAATCAAGAACCAAGAAATGAAATCCATGAACCCGAATGAAATTCAATTAAAAAGAGACAAGAAATCAACCTGATCGATTCTTTGCTAAGCATTAGGGGTGGCATCCGCACCTTGGTCGAGCAGTGCAATGGCTTCAAGAAGCTCTTCTTTGATGGGTTCATCATCTTTGGGTTTATTCAAGAAAGTGGGGAAGAATGAAACTTTTGGTTCTCCATTTTCGATTGTGGGTGTTTTCGGTGGTGGTGTGTTTGATAGGAAAACGTTGGCGTAATTTGTGGGATTGGAATTTATCTCCAATCCCGAAATTATAGGGAAGGACCCCCAAAATTTTAAAGGGCATTATAGGGTTTATTTGAATCTCAGGATGAAAACATAATCCAAAAAAAAGGTCGGGATGATTTTCAATTTCCAGATGACTTAAAGGATAATTATTTAAGTGGCGCTTAATACTATTCCTTTCGTCTGAAATTTCTTGTCATTTTTAAGTATTTCAGACACCTACAAAAAAAGTTATATTTCCAAATGTACGAGATTTTTCATATACAATATGGATCTTTATTTGATAAATCTTTATCTGATCTATAAAATAAAGTTTTCAAATTTATAAACAACATCATAGATCGAAAAAATATAAGTAATTGAAAAATAGCACCATGCGAGAAGATGAGCAAGAAATTTGGGGCGTAGAGAGTAGAATGCTATGATATTAATTCAAAAGACACAATACCGATTTTGGTAGCATTTTTATCTAATTATCTATCTATTCTAATATTAATATAGAGAGTGTCTACACACTTTCATATACAGATACACACTTTATGAAGAGTCGTTACAAAAGTTATTTCCATAGCACAAAAAAGGAGATATTTTTACTTCATTTTCATTTATACAAAAAATAACTATCGGGTAAGATTTGAGCGTACCGATGTTGTGTTTCTACTAAAAATATAGTATTTCTACTGTAACAAAAAATAAACGTTGTTTCTGCTAAATAATACAATAGTATTTTTTATATAAAGAGAATAACTTGTGAAAAAATAAAAACATTACTACGGTAAGATATATAAACAACATGTCAGCTAACACGTAGAAAACAACTGTGAGTATGTGACGCTTTTGGGATCGGGTACTTGTAGTAACTCAAGTCACTACATCTCCGTAATAATCTTAATTGCAGGTCTTTTATATCTTTATTTGGTATCGAAACTGTAAAATTTGTCGGAAATATTGTGTAAATCATTCATGTAAAAAATGAAACTAATTCGATATTGGTAGCCATATATTCGGATATCATTTATATGTATGACCAATATCATTTGGAAAATACATTATAAGACAATTTTGTCTCAAATGTGTGTCGACCAAACTCCGATAATCATAATTTTTCGTACCCACGATGTTCTCAATATTTTTAAAAAAATAAACAATTCTGATACAAAATGAAAATTTTAGAAAACCCACAACTAAAATTACTACAGAATGGTAACTTAGCTCACCACCGGAGTACTACGCCTTCCCTCCCATAATCCATTGCCCTAGTTTCTTCTGTTTCAATGCCATAAATAACACACACCTTTTGCCTCCGAAGTAGCGAACTGGGACACTCCAGTTTCCCCGACACCCCAAGAACACCTTCAATTCCCCACTCTTAAACCTCGAAAAACGAAACATCTCCAGAGATTCCAAAGTGGAAAAAAAGAAGAAAAAAGAAAACTTGCCAGCCGTGTGCTTCAGTTCAGATGGATCGAATCGCCGCAACAAACGAGCTATCATTTCGGGTCGGATTTTCCGGTCACAGTGGTCACTTACGGGTCGAACCCCTCCCGCCCGTCGAACGCCCTAGTCCCCTTCACTCTCTTCCTGACTTCATACCAGTCAGTATTTCTCTACTTGATATATATATTTTTATTTTTTGGTATGCAGCATTTGCATGTATAATTCCATGTACCCATTATTGCTTTGTTGAATTGATCAGGTCTGTGGGTTTAGAATTCCCATTGATCATTTGGGTTTTCAGTTTCTTTTATCTTGGTTGGGTGTTTAGCTAAGGATTAGCCATTTACTGTCTCACTGGGCTCCATATGGTTGGCTTTTTATTTCGTTTGGTTAATATGATTGTGTAGGTAAAAGCAAATATGTAAGTGTTCGGTTCGTGAGAATGATTTTAGGAAGGAATGGAATGGTATTTACTTCCTATCCCAATTGAATGACCATTCGCCTAAGTTGGTGATTGATGATTCCGTCAGCAATGCATATTTTGGCGGTTTCCGGCAAACAGAAAGTCGGCATCGAAGGCATGAGAATTCGAAGGGACGGCCATTGCATTCCAATCTTCACTGCAGTGAACCTAACCACCAGGGGACAGAAATTGCTAGAATGTGGCTGGTTTATTATTTTTATGTGTAGACTTGAATCCAAGTTCTTTCGGACCATTTGTTTAGTACCACCTTAAATCTGCAGTTGTCCTTATATTTTTGTAGTATGTTAGGAAACGGGAGCAAAAGTTGCAAGCTAAAGTAGGAGTTCGCTCTCCCTGATGGTGGATCACGGACTCTATGTTTAAAAATGCTCACATTTTTTTATAGAGCTAGAAGCACAAAAGTGTACCATTGTTGTCAATCGGTAAAATAATGTACTTTTTTATAGAAATTTAATTAAAGATTGATGTCCTGGTCACATCACTATGCAAAGTTTTTGTGCCTGTGTTGTATTTCTACTATTGTAGGTCAAAAGTCTTGGGACTTTCCGTTTCCTGTGTCTCGTTACGCAAAGTTTCCTCTTCCTCATGTAGAATTGGTTGTCTAGAAGCTCGTAGTTCAAGATTGAGAAGTCCTCCAGAAATTAAGGTGTTTTGATTTTAGAGTTGTGGTGAAAGATAGACCAGAATCTTATCCACTAGAAAAGGTGCTAGATTGGCTGGCAGGGTCAGATATTCTCAATAGATAAGTAGTTTTCATTTTGCCTTGTCATTGTTTGTAGTTACACCACCATTTGTAGGGTTCGAAAGGCTCCACATAATATCTGTAGAGTGATTATTTAATCTCTTCAGCCGCCTGCATTTGCTCGGGAAACACCTGAATCAATAAAAGAGTATATAGAGGAGAAGTATCTCTTTCCAAGATTGGATGCTGATGAGTTTTCTCCTGAGAAGGCTGGTAAGCAGTGGGAATTTGACTGGTTCAATAAAGCAAAAATTCCCCTTGAGCCATCATTGCCCCGGTCTGTTGTAGTTCCCACGTGGGAATTACCTTTTCGACGCCGAAAGAAGGGATCGGATTCGGAGCAAGGAGAATGGGAACCCAGTTCAGTGGAGGTATTTATTGCTTGCAGTCCTTTGTGCTTGTTCTTCCGCATAAATGTTTGGTTTTAGCTTGAGAGGTCAAATCAAGTTAAAACAGGATTTCATTATGGGAGTTTAGTCCAAAATTGTAATGCTTTAGGTGGAGCTTTCTGAGCTTGTGGTAGAAGCTGAAGATTCTGGCGGTTTGCCCCGCATGGCGGGCCCCGCAAAGGATTTTGTAAAGGGAAGCATCAATAACCGCCCTTTTCGTCCCGGTGGCTTGGATAATTCCCAAGCATCAGAAAGGATTCCTGTTGGTGCCTCTAATGGTCAATGGGTATGGGAGGTGATTAACGGTGGTCCTCCTCAAACCATTCCTCCTAGCTTTAAACAAGGACTGGATCTTGGTGATCTCAAGGTAAATTTACTTGATCAGTGTCATCTCAACAGATATTTGTCATCACTGTTCTTTATCTTGGTACACTTTATGATACGTTTTCCTTCTTTAATTGAAGGCACATTCATATTCATGGAATGTTTACAAGGATCAAAATGTATTCAAGAGCACATCTGTCGAAAAACAGGTCAGCATTTGCAGTGGAGTTATGATATGACGGCGTTCATACATGTACATATTCTCGAATCATTTGCTTATGTATAAGTCTAGACCTTATGGGTGCTACTTTTGAAGTATCTACACACATGCCAGTGCATGTGCTTTTGCATCATTTTTCCAAAACAAATGTTAATGGTTCTATCTTATGTTTATTAATTTTTAATTTTTTTAATCTTTGCAGAATGAGTTGTCTGTTCAGTTTGATGACTTATTTAAGAAAGCATGGGAAGAGGATGTTACAGAATTTGTGGGAGAGGGTCTGTATGATATACACTCTGATATTCTTGATCACATGTTTAAACACCTCGAATATTTTGTTTTCCAATAAAAAACTGCAAACCGCTGTAACAGGTTTCGGACAGCTTGGCTTCATCTATGAACTATTCATTTGGAACAATGGATATACTACTTGCAGGAGGGGGTGGGTTGCGCGTCTTACACTTTTTAATATCACTGAAACACTTTTTGACACCTAAAAACCTAATAAAACATTAAACAATTCCAAGAGATTAAAATCTAGAAAGGTCATGAAATCACGATTAACTTGAACCTGGAAAATTACAGTACAAAACCCATAGTTCACTCCCCGTGAATGTCATCCACTGTTGCCATTAACTAATGAACATTTCTGATTTAGGTGCATAAATTTGTACTGTGGCAACTAATTGTTTGAATAATTGATTCTACGTACTAAAGTACTAAATTGGATTTGATCGCTAAAATTTCCCACAATTTTTGGGATTTGTTGTGAACATAAACCCTTGGAGTCAGTGATAGTTATTTCAAACAAGAGAAAAGGAAGAAAATGAAAAAATTATGCCCGGAAGTGCTTTATTTTTTGGGTTAAAAAATTGCAGGTCTTTTCGTAGGGGACACTTATTTCGGGACAGAGGGAGTATGAAACTTCAATTTGTTACAATGTTTAGGTCTTAGACTGATCTCGTGGAAACATATGAGTTTGACTTCCCATTATATACATTGCCATCTTGAAATGGTGTTGACGTCCTCGCATCGTGCCTAATGCTGCAGAATGCGTTAATAATGTGGCACTCACCTCATTTAGCAAGGCTTGTTTATTGGACTATGTGGAGAACATCCTTAGAACTCTCTGTAATAGATTAAGGATAGGAAGCTTTTTCTTTTGAGATTTATTCTTTTTGCTCTTATTTTCGTAAATTTTGGGAATCTTCTTCTTCTGTTTCCTTCTCATCTTTCTTTATTTTTTCCTTTCTCTGTGCTTTCTTGGATTATCGTTGAGAAATATTTTACTAAACAACTGGATAAATCTTAGTAACCTTGTTAAGCTTGGTCACATAGCTAACTTGACTTTTTAAGGGAATTGATTTTCTTGTTCTTTTTGTTTAGCATTTATGAATTGGGGATTACACCATGTGTCTTTGTAAAGGTCACGTGTCAGAGTTGGAAGCTGAAGTGGATGAGGAACTTGTTAAGTCAGAGTCTGTTGAGTTGGAAGCTGAAGTGAATAGCGATACGATGCCTGGTGGTGTTTTTGACCCTGAATCATCGATTTTAGATGTGATTTTGTCAGTTGAATCAGGAGGGTCAATCTCAATACTGCAGAAAACCGGTGCTAGTGGTGGACCGGAGCATAAAGAGGTCAATATAACTTGGTCTGTTGTTTGCAATCCATTTCTCGTTATGATATTCGTGAATGATTGCTTTTATCTGCAGGCCTGGGCTATTAGAGAAGGTGGTGAAGAGATTGCAGAGCATTTTCATGAACTTGTTCCTGACATGGCACTTGAATTTCCTTTTGAACTGGACAATTTCCAAAAGGAGGTATTGATTGTTGCATGATTATGTTGCCATAGTTCTGCTCAAAGTTTTGGAGCACTGGAAATACTCTTACCGTTTAATCTAAGGCGTGCATTTTGGGGGCTTCATTTGTAAATTTACTACTTATTTTTAGCTGAATTCAATTGCTATGAAACAATTTAATTATTCAGGAAAAGAACGTGGATTAAGGGGAAAAAAAAAATCATTGCTGTCCTTTCTTACTAATTGCTTTGCTTGTGCAAGGCATTATTCACTTCATTGTTCTTCATTTAGACATTATTCTTCATTGTTTTCTTATAGAAATTTAACTGGTTCTCATAGTCATTTCCGCTATGTTAATTCTTTGAATTTATTGGTAGTATACATTCCTTTAATACTTGAGCTTTTCTACTGGGCATGTTTGATTGGATGACTAAGGAGGTGGGATTAGCGCATTGAAATCACCAGGGTCACATATTTCCTCATTGCCTTTAGTCTGATGTTTGTTGCACCTAGAATTAAATCAGGATTGGTCAGGAATGGATTATTTTGGGCATTTATTAGTCGACTGACTCCACTACATGTATGGGACTAGCTAACACGATGGAGGACGTGACATTAGCCAGTCACTGCCCCTCCGGATTATCTCCCTCATCCGGCAGTAAAACTATTTATCCTCCCTTGGTCCCACTACGACAAAACATAGTATAACTGATCAAATGGTACATACGTATAATTTGTTTAATTATCCAGTGGACCGCACCTGATCTCTTATCCAAATTCATATTTCCATCTTTTCCAATCCTACCCAATAATATCACTGTCTTATTATTCTCGTGGTCTGTGTTACATGGACCTCGGACGGGTGTCGGGAACGGTTACATGTTTAAGCATCAAACGATTACTTGTTTATGCATTCGATTCATCGAAATTATGTTTCCAAGGATATCAGAGACTGGACAAACTTTTCATATCTGTTTCTTTTCTTAGTTTGATGGTATTAGAATGACGAAATAAAGCATTTCACACATACTATGAGTTTTTTTTTGTGTCTCAATACATACACATGTTTTAGTGCATGAATGTCAGCTGCATATATCCGCTCGTATCCCATACCCTTGCCGAAGTTTTGAGATGCAGGTACTTGATCTAATTAAAAATCCATGAACGTAGGTTGGAGCTTGCAATAGTATGCTCTGTTGTTCTAGTCAATGTAATTTCCCATGATAGTCCAAGTCCTCCATGCGATGCAAATATTTAGGTTTTGCTTTATGTTCTGATGACAAACTGGCTTATGTTCCGTTAAATGTATAACTATGAGAACTTTTGATTGCATCTCAATTCAAAGTTACCATTTTTGCTCTTACTGTACAGGCTATATATTATCTTGAAAAGGGGGACTCCGTTTTTGTGGCAGCTCACACATCAGCTGGGAAGACAGTTGTTGCAGAGTATGCATTTGCTTTGGCATCAAAAGTATGATTTCTCAGTCTATACTGTCACCGTTTGGTCACGTGTTTCTGCATTGTTATGAAGCCTCTGAAGCATATTCATTTCTGATTTCCAGAATTAAATGTTATCCATATGTCAGTTACTTTGTGTTCAAGTTTTTTTGTTCAGTGTTATGTTTTGCTGATGTGCTGAGATTTTGAAAGTAATTCTTATGCCTGCAGCACTGCACGAGAGCCGTGTATACTGCTCCAATCAAAACCATTAGCAACCAAAAGTACAGGGACTTTTGCGGTAAATTTGATGTCGGCCTTCTTACTGGGGATGTAAGCTTGAGGCCAGAGGCTTCTTGTCTTATCATGACCACTGAGATATTGCGGTCAATGCTTTATAGGGGTGCTGACATCATACGTGACATTGAATGGGTAAAGGGGTTTGTTTTTTGATTTGTAGTATGATTGCCCTTTTTATTGATTTCCATCTTTAATTGCCTTTACTCGTTTCATTATTTTGTTATATTATTACCCTTTCTAGGAGGATTTCTAAGATGGTTTGGTTACTTTTCCATGCATGGCAGGTTATATTTGATGAAGTGCATTATGTTAATGATGTGGAAAGGGGTGTTGTTTGGGAAGAAGTTATTATAATGCTTCCAAGGCATATCAATATTATCCTTCTTTCAGCCACGGTACGTGCTTATTGATATAACAATGCTATGTATGAAAGCATGAAGGAAGCAGCTGGTGGTCGCTTCCGTCCTATCTCCCCGAAACTGCGTAACCAATTCACCCGTGAAATTACCAAATCTCCCACTAGACATGTGGCTCAATCGCCAATGCAAATGATTGGGATGGAAAACCCACATTCAATCAGCTGCATGTGATTTCTAATGTATAATTTCACACATATGTGGGATTGCATCCTACTTTTTAACAAGTGCTTATGAATACTTGTTAATCCTGCCTTTTCAATGCACGGCTAACATATCCATATCTATTTGTTTTTGCTGGAAAGGTTATTATTTTCTAAAAAACACCACTTGATTTTGAGTATTAGGGATTCATTTCACCTGTTGTTTCACCCCTAGTTGCACGAAGCGGGAGCGGGAGTGGGGGCGGGGGAGCGGACGATCATAGAAGTGTGGGAGCGCCGTCGGGAGCATTTAGGAAAATTTAATTAAATATTTCTCTGTCTTTTAATATAGTTAAATATCGAAAAGAAAATATTATTCTACCTCTTAGATTGCAAAACATAAAATTATCTATACTTTTAATACGAGATTCCAACTGTTCTCCATATCTTATTTGCACGAAGCCGGGGAGGGAGTGGGATCAGGGGCGAAGGATGATAGGAGCTCCTCCTTCGGGAGGGGGAGCCTTTAGGAATAGTGCATGAAAATATAAATATGTAATGCAAGTAAATATTAGTATGCGTCATTCATGTCAGTTGCAAAGATTGTCTTAGTAAATAAGTAATATTACGGTTATATAAAGTAATTGAGCAAATTTTAAGTTAATATTTTTCTAATATCATATCATTACTTTGTCTTTTCTATTGCTTGGTACCTTTTGTTTTTGTTTCTTTTGGGATTTGTATGCCTAAGAGGTTCTATCCTAATTGGGAGTGGGTTCCTATCTCGCGAGGTTCTAGGAGAGTCTTGTCGTGGGAGCGCAGAAGCGAGGTTCTGAGGTGGATTCGCCGCCCACATAGGAGTTTACTGCAACTAAGGACTCACCTCCTACATGTATTCACACACCACCATGTGTATATGTAAGTTCTATCCTAATTGGGAGCGGGTTCCTATCTCACGAGGTTCTAGGAGAGTCTTGCCGTGGGAGCGCGGAAGCGAGGTTCTGAGGTGGATTCGCCGCCCACATAGGAGGTTGCTGCAACTAAGGACTCACCTCTTACATGTATTCACACACCACCATGTGTATATGTAAGAACCATGTCTTTAAATAGTGGAAGCCACTATGCTAATAACGATCCACGTAAGAGGTGAAGCGATTTGGGTAACTATTTGGGCGGTTATAAAGCAGCCCGTAAGGTATCATCTGGAGTCAAGTTTCCTCCTTAACAGAGTAGTTTTTTGGTTCCTTATCTGTCATTTTGAAGACTTGATGACATTGTTTCCTGTAGATATACAACATATTACTCTCTCTGTGCCTATATATATGTGTGTGTGTGTGTGTGTGGTTTTCTTTTCAAGTTTGGCTAAAACTTCCGTTCGCTTGAATGTTGATAACTGGGCTTTGTTTGTTTTGTTGTAAAATATTTGACTAAGATAGATATTTTTCTTTGTTGAATAATTTTACCAAAAAATAATCTCTTACTCCCCCCATCCCACATTGTTGGTCCCTTTTTGGGATTCCAACTTTGTAAGAGGACAAGCATTAAATACATGTTCCCCTTGAAAATGACCTTTCATTTCCACTATTGCCCCCTTGAATCAGACTAATAAAATTATTTTTAAATGTTCATCAAGGGTTTTAAAATTCACACACTATTTTTAGTTGACTTTTCAAAGTGAACTAATATTTTAGGACATCCCAAAATGGAATAGAGGACCAACATTGTGATGGAGGGAGTAACTTTTATTTTCCAGTGTTTGGTTGACGCTTTTAAATATTTTACAACAATAACAACAACAACAATAACAGAACCCATCTAGTCCCCAATCATTGGGGGTAATGGCAGGGGATGATTGGAGACAGACCTAACCTTTGGCAATATGCACAAAGTGGTTGCTCTCAAATTACCACTGAAACAGTGGCCCCCCTAAACCTCCAAGAACGGAGGAGCTACATGGACGTTTTGCTTCAGAACTATACCCTCAAATCAAAGCCGAAAGGCATCAGGGAGGGGCGAGAGCACCCTCGAGACCCAAATTAATTTCTGTGCTCATTATCATGCTTCCTTCATTCATGGTCCAGAGCATCTGACTAATGAGCACAAACGCTTTTAAATATTTTCTAGAAGAAAAATCATATGGACAATAGTTATGAAGGAACTAACTCACAGGTTAGGATGATGCGTATCTGATGTTCAAAACAGGGGAAGAAACGTGGAACTTGATTGTTTTGAGAAGGGTGGGGGGGGGGAGTGCCCACTTTTCTCTCTTCTTTTTGGGTTCTTGATTTGTCCAATGCGGGATATCAAACAAGAACTGGGGACAAAAAATTGAAAACACCTAACGGGATGTTAGAAGAAAAAAACATTTGTGGCTGTATCATGGAAAATATTTTACACTCCTTTCATGCAACCAAACAATGGAAAATGGGTAAAATGTTTTCTAGGAAAAGATTTTCCATCGAAACAAACGGGGCCCTAATGTGAACTTGCGATGGCAATTATACATTTCCTGCATTACGCGATTTCCTATATTAGGGAGTTCAATTTTGTTCACCCACCTCTAAAAGTGGGTGAACATGACCCTCCATGGCTCCACTCCTATTTTGATGATTAGAACGGTCCATCTCTTAGAACATGATATTTTAACTCTCCCTGCAAAAAATCAGCTCAATCGATATCAGTAAGTGCTTGATACAATCACTCAATTTTCAGCTTAGAAGTTTGACAGGAATCTGAACTGAAAATTGTGTAACTTAAACAAGCAGTTATTGATATCCGATTGCATTGATTTTTGAAAGGTTAGTTAAAATATCAGGTTCTATATGAGACCGGGAACATGGTGAATCATGTTCACCCACTTTTATAGGTGGGTGAACAAAATTGAACTCCTATATTAGGCGATGGGTGATAATAATTTTTACACGATTTATTTTGACCGATATGATAGTAGTACTGTTGCCATTTTTTCAGTTAGCAACACAAGTATATGCCAGTAATAGTTTCACAATCATTTTTGCAGGTACCAAATACAATTGAATTTGCTGACTGGATTGGTCGGACAAAGCAAAAGAAAATTCGTTTAACCGGGTATGTAACTTGCTATGGTTGTTAATGGTCTGTTCTTTTCTCTCTTATCTATAACATTTAATGGATCTATCTTTGCTTTAATCCTGGTGTCGAATGTAGTTATATGTAGTAGTGAGCAGGTAGGGAACTGTGCTTTTATTTTGTTTAACATTTCCCAATATTAGCTTTATTGCCATTTCTGATTTAAAAATTAGAGAACTACAAGGAAACCAGTTCCATCGGAGCATTATAATTTTTTGGCTTAATTATATCTTGCACCGTTGAACTATCACACTTTTTAAAATTACCCCTAACCCCTTAAGGTACGCAACAGTACACTTGACTGCCTTAAAACTATCTAAACGTTTCAAGTTGGGCCCATTTTTAATCTTCAGTCGCTTAATAGCCGTTAAAGATCTTACAGTAGTTTCCAAATGTTATTTTCTGCAAAACATGGCTAGAATGTCAAGGATGATATGCATATAAACCTGCATATCTAACAAAATCAGATAATAGACCTTTGTCTATTTTTTTCACATGATGAGCTGTTTGGCATCATGATGATTTAGAGGATGCAAGGGTATAGAGAGGTGTTGATGGGGAGATAACTGAGGGAGATCGATGGATGGGGTGAGTCATGAGTGGAAGAATGCAATCAAGACAAAGTTATATGGTCTTTGATTTCGTTAGATATGCATTTCATTCTTGCCATTGTAGTGATACTTTGAGAAAGAAAACAATGGAACACTATTCTGCGATCTTTGATGACCATTATACGACTAAAGGCTAATAAAGGGCTCAAGTTGAAAGGTTTAGGTAGTTTGAGGTGGTCAAGTGTCAGTTTTATAGTTCAGGGGGTAATTTGAAAAGATACAATAGTTTATGGGGGCAAGATGTACCAAATTCTATTTTTGTGACAGTGTTTTTACCATTTTTGTGTTTTTTTTTTGTGTGGTATAAATCAGGACAACTAAAAGACCAGTCCCGCTGGAGCATTGCCTCTTTTATTCTGGAGAACTTTATAAAATCTACTATGAAAGTGAAGGCTTCATGCATCAGGGTTTGAAAGCTGCTAAGGATGCATACAAGAGGAAAAATTCAACTACAGTTGGCAGTGCGACTGGAAGATATCCTGGTGTTTCAGCAGGCCATGAAGGAAGTCGAGCTCATAAACATGAAAATTCTTTCATGGACAACCAGAACAAACATTCTGGATCTCACAAAACAGGGAATTTCCCTGGGATGGGTGGTGGGAACCAAACCAATGGTAGCAATCGGGGTTCCTGGAGATCAGAAGCATCTTTGTGGTTGTCGCTTATCAATAAACTTTCGAAGAAGTCACTGCTACCTGTAGGTGGATTTTCGGGTTGAAACCCACGTGTCTTTTTCATATTAAGTGAAAGTGTGGAACAACTAGTGTTAATTGCTTTATCTTTGTTGGTGTACTACTGCAATTTAGCATGCTTTGAGTCAACACATGTATAGGGTTCATTTTAGTTGTAAAAATATGCATCGCATGTGGATGAAACGAATTTTTTGCCCCTACTTCTGGATAAACTCAATTGGCTTAATGAGAATCTAGAGTTTAAATGTAGAAGTGCCTGTATCAGCATTGAAGTCCCTTAAAACACCTTTCTATATGCGTTTGTAGTTTTATTGATAAAATTTGAGCATCTCACTGTCATTTGGCTTTAGGTGGTTATATTTTGTTTCTCAAAGAATCGATGCGACAAATCAGCTTATAATTTATATGGGATCGATCTCACAAGTAGTTCAGAGAAGAGTGAAATTCGGGTATTCTGTGACAAAGCATTTTCAAGGCTGAAGGGATCTGATAGGAACCTACCACAGGTTTGTTGCTCAAATTTTTTTTACTCATTAATTTGATCAATATTTGGAGTCAGGCATATTATGTTGCTACAGGTGGTCAGAGTTCAAAGTCTTCTACATCGAGGGATTGGTGTACATCATGCGGGTTTGCTTCCGATTGTTAAAGAAGTTGTTGAGATGCTTTTCTGCCGTGGTGTGATTAAGGTGAATTTTCTGAGCCAAGTTTATGTCTGGTTTTCTAGAATGATGGTAAAGTCTCTGATGGGCCAGTAACTTAAAGTGGTGTAGCAAACAAAATATTTCTGGGATACCTATGATTTCAGCATGTGGTGAATAAGATTGGTTGACAATCGTCTTTCTTTCTGCAGGTTTTATTTTCAACTGAGACGTTTGCAATGGGAGTTAATGCCCCAGCTAGGACGGTGAGTATTTGGTTTTTATTTTTATTTTTATATTTCTCTATGTTTTTTTGCCAGTGTCGCCAACACATTTTCCAGTTGAGACTAACTGTGACAAACTAACTACAGAAACGGGAAACTTGGCCAACATGACTTTTAGCAACAACTTAGCTTTTAGCACTTTCAGCAACTTAGCTTTTAACAAAATGACTTTTAGCAACTTAGCTTTTAACACTTTTAGGTAAAAATTGACTTTTAGCATTTGGTGCTAAATGGAAAACTCACCCTGCATCAATATACTGTGAGCCTGAACAGCTGCCCCTGAAATCTTGGTTCTTAAATCTTGCTATAATGACTTGGTCAAGTCCCCCTACTATGCGTGGGTGAAATGTTGCTTTATTTAATAGTTTTCCCGTGGATTTAGCTGATATTTACTAAATCCTTACCCCGGGCCAGTTGATCGATACATACGTGTTTGTTTGGTTTAGTTTTTATAAGTATGTGTTCATTGAGTTGTTGGTTTGTCTGGATGTTTCATACGTTGTTGAAGTGCAGTTTTACACTTAAACAGCTTTTAAGCTTTTGGGATAATTGGCAATCTAACATAAGTTATTGACCCCGCTACTCTGTTTTGATCAGCATAGATAACCCAGGAAACATTTTTAAATGCTCATTCAGCTTATCCATTTGCAGCGGGAAGACCTGGGGTTTAATGCTAGTTTTGATCAACTCTATTGTTTTCTGTCACAATAGTTATTGCTCTTTTTTCTATGGTTCATTTCAGTTTGCCTGGCTTCCATGATTTTTGTCAGTATACACTACTTTTCATTTATCCAAATTACTTAATACTTGGAGATAGCATTGCAGCACTGCATCAAGGTACCAATTATTGTTTAAAAATTTTGTTTTTAAATTTAAATTTCAATCTGCACATTGCAGGTGGTTTTCGATACTTTAAGGAAGTTTGATGGCAAGGAATTTAGACAATTGCTTCCTGGAGAATACACTCAAATGGCTGGTCGTGCTGGCAGGAGAGGACTTGATAAAATTGGTACAGTTGTAATAATGTGCCGTGATGAATTTCCAGAAGAGAGTGATTTGAAGCATGTTATAGTTGGTAGTGCAACAAGGCTGGAATCTCAATTTCGACTGACCTACATCATGATCATGCATCTTCTTCGCGTTGAAGAATTGAAGGTAAATTTCGGTTCTGGATGTTGTAACAATGATGTATGTCGAACTTTATACATATGTTGGTCTTAGTCATTCCCTGCTGATTTACATAGCATGTCCTGAATGCATTTTGCAAGGCGATATGCTTTAGTTGTAGAGGTAGTTTTTTCTCCTTCCTACCTCCCTCTTCTGTTGACTACATGCAGAAGTATTTCATAAAATCACTCTGTGCCTAATTAATAGGTGAGTTGAGAATAATTCACCCAATTTGGACAGCTTTCATTGTGTAGCATTTCCTCGTATATTTTACTAGTTGCTGTGACGTCATGACAACCGATACATAGTTCAATATTTTTAATATTGTCTTGAAAGAACTTTTGTCCACCCGATGTGTTGTCAAGCCATGGTTCAACTACTCTTTTTCTTGTCGTGTACATGTCTATATAGTTTAAGTATCTGTCTTCTCCTCTGCTTTTCTTGCTCATTGAAGCGGGGGTAGCCTCCACGAATTAACACATACAACAACAACAACAATAACAGAACCCATCTAGTCCCCAATCATTGGGGGTATGGGCGGGGATGATTGGAGAGAGACCTAACCTTTGGCAATATGCACAAAGTGGCTGCTCTCAAAGTACCACTCAAACAGTGGCCCCCCTAAACCTCCACGAATTAACACATGGCCAAGCAAAACAAAATCTGCCCTTAACACATGGCCAAGCAAAACAAATCCTGCCCTAGTTAGATTCATATAATTGAATATCATTCACATTCTACCACACGACCATAAGTAGTTTCTTTCCCCCCTTATCGGTGTTAAGTTACCAGTGGTCCCAAAAGCTGAAGCTGTTAGGAAATAGGTCCAATAATGTATATTAAACTATCTAACACCATCCCTCACGTGCAACCCCATCTGGCACGTGGAGATGCAAATTTTCAGAGATAAAGCAAAGCAGAAGACTGAGGGGAGAAGCAGAATGCATACGGGGAACAAATGCAACCAGAGAGACTTGAACCCAAGACCTCTCGAAAACTGCTCTGATACCATGTTAAATTACTAGTAGTCCCAAAAGCTTAATCTGGTAGGAAATGGGCCCTGTAGATCCATAGTCATAGCAATCCATAGCAATCAATTGAACGAGCCATAGCAATCCATAGTCTTTTTACTTTATGTATAAGTGTTATCCCAACAGTTTTAATTTTTCCTACAAGTGAATGTTTGCCTTGATATTTGGGGATCACTGCAGGTGGAGGACATGTTGAAAAGAAGTTTTGCTGAATTTCATGCTCAGAAAAAACTCCCAGAGAAACAAGCAGATCTAATACGAATTCTTGCGCGGCCTGCAAAAGCTATTGAGTATGTATGCTATCAAGAGAATCGTATTCGGCTTATTTCTTTCTTAGGGTTTGCATGGTTTGTTATGGTAAACTGCATTTTCTCCAGGCATCCATGTAACTGCTAGTAATTGCCCATACATAAGTGCATCATTATATGTTCAGTGACCTCATTATGCTAGTCAAACAGTCAACCTTTTGGTCTGTGCTTTTTAGGATGTAACATTTTTGTTCTTTGTGAGGCATCTTGTGCTCCGACCGATGCAATATTGCCTATAAAGTGTGTTAGAATAGTTTGTGTTTGTCCCACATCGCTTAACTATGACATGTATTGTGGTGAGCAATAATATAAATAAAACTCTTACGTGTTAGGGTTAATTAACACCCTATACACTTTCTTTCTCTCAACCAACATGGTATCAGAGCAGGGCTCTCAACCTCCATAGTCAACACTAGCCACTATCAAAATCAAAAGAAAGAGAAAAAAAACCCTAACAGCAGCCACCGTCAGCCACCCATCATCACCCAACGTCGTCTATCACCACCCACCCACAACCGCTATCGTCAGCCTCCTAATGATGAAAGGGGGAGTAGGTTGCCTATTATTCTAATGTGTTTTGGATGTTGAGTTTTGTTTGCAGCCTCTTTACAACTCGATCTCTTCTTTTGGATTCATTTTATAGGAGAGATTTTCATTGTAGTGTGTTTTGTCATGAAAGTGCCAAAGGGGGAGATTGTAAGGACCAAATTCCGGCGTCTTCTTGTTTTGGCAATTCCGTATGACAAAACACATATTAATTATCGAGTTGTAATTTATTTTTCTTCTTTTACAGAGTGTCTGTTTAGGATTGTGGAAGGAGTTAAATGTGTCTTGTAACGAGGGACTGTGAGTGCGTAGTTAAACAAAGTGCAAGGGCATGCAATATTCGGAAAGGTTCGCACGGGAGTGAAATGCTGCCCTATTTTATTGGAATGTTTTTATTTCTATAAGTGAATTTTTCCTTATCAAGGAAATACTCTTGGCAGTCATCACATTATAAAAGGGAAGTTAATAGGAAAAAGGACGACCATCCATTTTAGAAGAAAAAGAGATGCGGCAGTAAAAGATGGGACGGCATATGCAAACAAATGTCATGCGTGACATGGGGCTTAAAGAAGGAAAATACTTAGATACAGTTCTTTGGATGCAAGTGGTCGAGTGGTCTATACGAACAAGCCGTGTGGCAGTTTTGCTTGCTTATGAGTGTTGCCTTTACTGCTGGGAGCCATTAATGCTGGCTTAACATCACCTGCACTAAAAATTCTACTAGTCTTCTCCCTTAATGCATAAGGTGCAGTTCTTCACAAATGTAGCTTTTGTAGTCTTTATTTGGCAGTTTGATTTCGTAGGTTTTCCTTGTAGTTTGTTTATTAAATCTTCCTTGGCCAACCCCTGCTACTAAGAATCTCTGAAGTCTTATGTTACGTTCTTTAGTCTGTACAGATATTGAGTCACAGACTCACACCAGTTAACTTAGGAATTTGGTAAAGATATTGCAGCAGAATGCTGCAGCTTTTTAGTCGAGATGTAGTTAGGCTGTAAAATAGTTTATTCCGTTATCACACATTCAATGAAGGTATGTGGGTTGAATTTTGTTTTTCTTAATGATATAGACATCAAAAAGGATATGGGACTAGTGGTGTCTTGCAGGATAACAACTTTTGTAGCAATCCATGCCTCATGGTTGCTTCATTACCTGTGATGTTCAAAGATTGTATTGGAAAACTTCATAATTTATACATCACAATAATTTATTTGTAGTTACTACCATTTCACCTATTATATTAGCAAAGAATAGAGCTACTTGTCTCATGGAACTGCATTTTACCTTTCATTGTATTTAACACAGTTTAATAAGCATGGTTTTATGCTTGTAGATGCATAATGGTTGAAGCAGGAATTGAGGAAGAACCACCAATTGAGGAATACTATGAGATGTATTCAGAGGCTGAGGAATATAGCAACCAGATATCAGAGTCTATAATGCAGTCCTCCTCCCAACAATTTCTTAAGCCTGGAAGAGTTATAGTTGTGAAATCACAATCAGTGAGTTTTTATTTCTGGTTTGTTTATTCTTATGATTTACAACTAAGTCAGGATTTGACATTTATTTTTCTGTATTTGTTTTTAAATTACGTTTGAAGTGTTTTTAAATTACGTTTGAAGTGTGTGTGGTGTTGGGGAGCAGCTTCTTGTGCATTGTTGTGTAAGCCTTCATAGGTGTTGGATTGGTCAATGAGTCTGCATGGATCTGGTACTAGATCATGGTCTAATTAGGACAATCAAGTGTCATGTATTCCGTGTCTGCCCTTCGATAGTTGACATTTTGCATAATTGTTAAACACTAGCTATATAAAGTATTATAAACATATAGTGAAGACATGTTATTTGAAGCTGTGTGGCGCTGTATTGTTTCCTTGTTCCTGGTTAAAAATGAGATTAACGCACCCATGTTGATGGCTTAGTTTGTCCCAAATAATATTATGTATGTGCAACACTTGTATATTCAGGGAATTTATTTGTTCATAATTAACAGGCCCAAGATCACTGGCTTGGAGTCATTGTGAAAGCACCTTCTCCAAATACTAAAAGATATGTAGCTTTAGTCCTGACACCAAACTTACCATCAATTTTGCAAGCTCCCTTGACTACTAATAGTTTGGAAGATAAGAAGACTGTTGACTTCCAGATGCTGTTACCAAAATCAAAACGTGGTATGGATGATGACTATTATGCTTCTGGCTCTTCTCGTAAAAGATCTGGTACTATCAACATAAAATTACCTCATCGTGGTAGTGCTGCCGGTACAAATTATGAGGTTAAAGAAATTGATAGTGGAGATATCCGATCTATATGTGACAAAAAATTAAGCATTGATCAAATTGGGCTTCTAGAAGATAATAGCGGTGCTGCTTATTCCAACACTGTGCAACAGCTATTGGATTCAAAATCTGACGGAAAGTTCCCTCTGGCCCTGGATCCAATGAAAGGTATGCTCCTTCCAAGCTGAAAAATAAAAGTTAATCCCAAAAGGTGGGCTACCTCATTTTTATAACCATCCATTCATTTTAGCTAAAAAGGAAGAAATTTGGGTGTGTGATAGAGCTTCAGTCTGTAGTTTAAAATGCCTCTGTTTGGTGTGGAATTGCTTGCCCATCTTTAGAACATATATTCGAGCAGTCTTGGGGGGTTGGATTCTGTAAGGCAAAAATTAGGGTTTGGTCTTGAGCACTTAATTGTTGGCATACACGCGTATGATTTTTTATTTTGAACTCAATGGCCTTTCGGAAAAGGGTAGTTTCGTGTGGCCGTCCATGGTCAACCTATTTGACATCATTCTCTCTTCCTTCGTCACATAACCTGGTTTTTATGGCTCCAATGTCGGTTAGTCCTAGAGTAAATGGTTTCACGAATAAGAAGAGGAAGAAAAGAAAAAAAAAAAAAACAGGTGAGAAGTGGTTTTTGGTAAATCCTGTGGTTAGGTTGTGGAGAGTAGATTTGGCTCTACATAATTTGTGTAACTGACTTTTTAGTACTTTCTGTAAGGTTGTGCTTTCTAATGGAAGTTGCGTGGCAGATCTGAAGTTGAAAGACATGGATCTTGTGAAAGCTTATGAGAAGTGGAATAGCCTATTGCAGAAGATGACACAGAATAAGTGCCATGGGTGCGTAAAGTTGGAGGTTCACATCAAGCTAGCAAAAGAGATAAAGAGTCATAAAGAAGAAGTTAGTGCTTTGAAGTTTCAAATGTCAGATGAAGCACTTCAGCAGATGCCTGATTTTCTGGGCCGAGTATGTGTCCAATATACATTTCATTATGTGCCACTTTTGAATTCCAAATGCCAGCTTTCTGTCTCATGAGACTTGTGTATTCCAATATTCCCTCCTATGCCCTTCCTTAGTGGTCCTCTTAGATCGTCCACAAGATAACTAAACCAATATAAGTTGTACCCTTCTTCCTAGCAAAAGAAAAGTTCATCTAAAATAATTATGCTTCTCTTAGATCATTCACAAGAGCTAAAACAACAGAAGTCATGCTCTTCTTTCTAGCAAAATAAAATTCAGCTTAAAATAATTGTCAAATAAAGTTCATGCAAAATAAAATAGGAATTGTGGAAAGTAAAATGAAACAGGCAGTAGGAAAAGAGAAAATAAGAGAGAATAATTGGCTGGAAAACCAGTGATATGTTAAACTAACTCCCAAAGAAGAATTAGGTTTTCGGACATCAATCATCTTACGATCTATTCAGAACAAAGCCTCTTGACGTCTTCTGCAGATAGATGTTCTGAAGCAAATTGGCTGTGTGGATGCCGACCTGGTTGTTCAGATCAAAGGGCGTGTTGCTTGTGAGATGAATTCGGGGGAGGAGTTGATATGCACAGAATGCTTGTTTGAGAATCAACTGGATGAACTGGAACCAGAAGAGGCGGTGGCAATAATGTCTGCCCTTGTGTTTCAGCAGAAGAATGCTTCTGAACCTACTCTTACTTCCAAGCTATCCCAGGCTAAACAAAGGTAATTCTAGTTCAAATATATTTTCCGTGTGGATGGGGGTTGTAATTTTACATTTACCGTGTCGAGAATTTGAGCTTTCTAGACTAGGAGAGGGAAAACTGCAACATTCAGAGTAAACTTGGATTTAAAGGACAATAAAAACGTGGTGCATGTAATGTACTACCGTTCCGCTAACCTTGATCACAGTCTTGCCTGTATTGGAGACCACTATACTTCACCTCAAAGAAATTCGGTTATAATTTTCTTGTAATGCAAGTTTGAGGCGAGTATGCATTTTTGCCTTTTTGGTTTGTTATTGATTATTCTTGGTAAAGCATAACTTCAAAACGTGTGTATTATTTTTTATATTAAGCATATTGATGAGTGATTAATTGATGAAAGTTTTCGGTATTAACTATTAAGCATGTTGATTGATGATTAACCAATGAAAAAGTGTATCGGGTATTAGAATAATTAATCGTAGAACACTTGTATCTTTTTTTATACTTACTAGTTACTCCCTTCGCCCGTAAAGATAATCAACTACAATAAAACCTCCAATTTTCATATAAAAAAATAAAGCACTTCCGTGCATGATTTCTTATGTTTATTGAAGCAAAATTAAAGAACTAATTGAGAGAGGGAGAATATTGATTTTGGGTGCCACCTAAGAGTCAGAATCCTTGCTCCGCCCTTGGCCCTAATGTTTTAACACTGACTACGTTGTTATAGATATGTATGACATATTTGGACTGTACTTTGGTTGTTGGAGTATTACTTTTTGTACCACATGAATTTGCTCATATTTCATCTGTTTTCTCGCTTTTGTCTACCCTAATACCGAATTTCCATGTGCTTAAAGGTTGTACAAAACCGCCATAAGACTGGGGGAGCTTCAGGCACATTTCAACGTACAAATTAACCCTGAGGAGTATGCTCGAGACAATCTTAAGTTTGGCCTTGTCGAAGTGGTCTATGAATGGGCAAAGGTTCATTTTAAAAAAAAATAAAAATTCTTTGCTTAACTCTGTTTGAAATCACATTATCAGAACCTATCCACTTTCTCCTCAAATGACTTAGCTACGCTACTTTCTCCCGTGGCAGGGCACTCCATTTGCAGATATATGTGAACTTACAGACGTCCCCGAAGGGATGATAGTGAGGACCATTGTGAGACTAGACGAGACTTGTCGTGAATTCAAAAATGCAGCTTCAATTATGGGTAATTCTGCTCTCTACAAGAAGATGGAAGTGGCTTCTAATGCAATAAAGCGTGACATTGTTTTTGCAGCTAGCTTGTACGTTACTGGTGTCTGATCATATTGTTACAACCTGAACGCTGTTCAGCTCACCTTCTCAATAATAGTGAGGAATTTGGGGAAGAAAAATTGTTGTACATTACAGATGTTGATTCTAGCTATTGTTAATACATAAAATTAGGTGAAAATTCTAGAATGCTTGATGATAAACAGGTACGAGGATGTGGATTGAAATCTGAATGGGAAGATTTGATTAAATCTTTGATCACTCCGGTGGATGGGTGGTGTATGTCTTTATTGCGAAGGGAAAGTATTGAACATCTTAGAAGGGTCGACTAGATGCGAGGGAAAGTATTGAACATCTTAGAAGCGTCGAATTGATGCGAGATTCCAGTCGTTCTTTGTCATCTTTGGTTAGAGCCTCGTTAATCTTTGGTTAAACTTTCCTTATCCCTTCGGGTGCCACTATATCCGAACTAGTTTTCGGCCTGTCTTGAAACTTCGATTTCTTCAACAGTATGCGTGAACAGAGCAAGAGGTTTGTGTCTAGGTTGTAAGATAGTAAATTTCCATTATTGTTTCTCATGTTTCATCTTGCGGTTTAGATTGTTAGGTTTTTTCCACTGTATTCTGTTCGAATCATGCTAATGTCTTTATGGCTGCTTTGAAATGATATTTCCCATGTTAAAAAAAAATAAAATGATAATTCACAATATTTTTACCACCAATTGGTCATGTTTGGTGATGACTGATGAGCAATGTTTTGGGATGTAGACAAAGATTGAAGGGATAACAATGTTCAGTGAATTAGTTGCACGGTTAGAGCCAGCTTTTTGGCTTTTTACGGCTTTTTATGTAATGTATTGTGAGAGAGTGATTGCCTCGATTTTACGAATAAACTGGCTTTTTTGAGTTAGTGGAATGAGGCCTAAGTTTGGTTGGATTGGGGTACAAGAAATGGAATAAAAGGGGGACAATAGAGAGAGAATCACTATTGATATAGCTGATATAGTTAGTTATTCCAATCCGGATTGATCTAGTGGTCAAGACTTGAGATTCAAGAGATGTGCTCCCTCTTTAAGTTCGGAACATCACATGTGCTATTAACTCCTTTGGAGCCAAATCCATATGAGATTTTGTTCTGGTTTTAATTGGGCCTCCTGTAAGTGAATGGGTTCTCTAGTATAGTCGATGCCAGCGTAAGCTAGCCCGAATACTAGAATCATCAACAAAAAAAATTACAATTATTTAGTCCTATTTAGATTTTGTGGAGGAATGGAAGGAGATAAATGAAATGAAATGGGAAAAGAAGGGAGAAAGGTTTGATTTGATTGAATACTTGCATTCATATGGTTTGGTAAATTGTGCTTTAAAAGTTATTTTCTTTACTATGCTTTGAGAATTGTGTTGTGTATAATTTAAGCTTTATAAGATAAATTTTAGATTCTATTCACAAGAAAGTGAAAGGAGTGAATTTTTTTAATTTTTTCCCCTTCATTTTTTTAAAGAATGCAAGATCAAAACACATAGTAGGAGTCAAGCAAATAACATTATCTCACTGATTTTCTATTACGGTATTTTTGGTATTCTCAGACTATAAGATTTTTGATTTGACAATTTGTAATCCAAAAATATTAAAAACATCAAAAAAAAAAAAAAAAAGAAACCTTTAGTGGAAACTTAACATGAGTGCAGGCTTTTCAGTCATGCTCTGCCGAGTGAGTAAGATTTTCATGGGTCCAAAATCAGCACATGATTTTCAGTCGCATTTAATAGTCTGGCACATGGAATACGACATGGGTGACCTCTAATCTCATTTTTTTCAGAGCTCATTGTTCAGTGAATTAATGTGGTTGATTCGTTACTCTCTCTTTTAAGAATGGAGGTCCTCAATTCGAGTCCAAGGTGCTTGACTCCCGTTGTAACGGCTAACAAACTGGATCCTAACATCCTATCGCCTGGCGCAAATGAAAGGTAAAAGAAATTGTCAAAAGTAGCAAGAGCGTATATACGGATACACGAGGATCCACATGTTTTATTCCCCTTTATTGCTCCTTAAATCTTGAATCAAAGAGCCAAACCATTAAGAGCGTTTAACGATCTTGTAATCTAATATTAGCCATAAATGCGTCTCTCATTTGGAAGGCATCGCCAATCACAAAACACCACAACGTCATGCATAGTATCGTGTTTGTCTTTTATAAGGTTTTTGGGTCAGTTTATGTCCATCTAGATTAATTTCGGAAACCAATACCACCGTCCACTAATAGTATATCTATTTGAAGTAGTAAACTCTGTGTAGACTAATCTATGAAAATTGATATCAATTGAGAGGTTTGTGAGTCTAAAAACTACGTAAGTGGGAAGAAATCTTTAAGGGTCAGTCATTGATCCATGTCCTTCATTTTAGTAGAAGATGAGAGGTGGGTACCCCCAACCAATGCAATGCGCTGTAGTAGTAATTATTCGGTGGTCATGAGACACCGCCCGCTTCAATACCCTTCCTCATCACTCATTCATTTAAGGTACATGCAGCCCAGAAAAAAGTTTGGTGAAGTGGGATGGGGACAATTGGTGCCCCAGGAGCACCCATCTTTATCAGGTCTGGTAAACTACTCAAAGTTTTAGTCATGGAAGGCTTTTTTTTTTTTTTTTTAATTGAATTTTACTAGGTAGTCAAACTTAAAATTGTTAAAAACTTATTAAATGCTTTTATAAATTCAAACAACTAGACTTAAAGTTATTTTTTTTATTGGATGTCCCCGAAGGAAAAAGTTATTTTTTTTAGAAAACATAGGTCAATAAAAATAACATTATTACTCCCTCCATTCCATATTGATTGCCCCTTTTGGGGCAAAAATAATGCATTTATGAGAATTATTTTTCAAAAAAATCTATACCAATTTTTTCTACTCAATGAGATCTTTAAATCGGTGTAAAAGTTTTTCAAAAAAAAATGAATGCTAATACATTAATTTGTGCGTGCAAAACACACGAATTCTTGAAAAGGACAAACAATTTGGCACGGATGGAGTATAACATAAACTAAGCTCAAATTACAACGGATTCATTTGATAACCGCACAACTTATAGCTTACCCTAGCTTGGACGTATTTCCTAATTCGTCAAAAAAGATTCACAACTAAATATGGACAAGTTGACCCGAATACCCAACTTACTATTTTTTTTTTTGCTGTTCGATATACATCGCGGGTTAGGGGAAGTTAATGAGTTAGTGCAAAGAGGATCTAGAAGCTATTCATAATCCTAAACCATCAAACGTTTCTGCCGAAACTTAAACCCTGATCTCGCCTGTAGGGAGAACCAACAGATAACCGCTAGACTATAAAAAAAAGAAAAGAAAAAGGCTAATCAGACACTCAGACAGTTATACATATTCTTATTTTCCGTAACTGCAGTGGAACACACAAGAAATTGAGCACTACTTGCATGAACTCAACACGTTTTGTGTTGATCACTGAATAAATTTCTCCCGCAGCAGTTACAAAACTGTTCATTTATTAGTTGAAAATCTTTCAGATCAGATTCATGCTTAAAGCTCCATGAAAGAGAGCATTCACTTCCACTTTGCCTTAAAAAACAAAAACCCATTTAATTGCCTTCACACACTTTCCTCCCCTCTCTCTTAATGGCCCTCTGTTTCTTTCCCATAAACTGGGTTTCTCTGTTTCTTTTCTTGGCCTCAATTTCCCATCTCAATCAATCTGTCTTCCCTCGTTCTGAGCCTCTGTTTGCACACAAGATTTCTGAAAGTGAAGGCGCTTTGGATAGCATGTCATGGGCTGTCCGTGGGATAATCGGGAGATGTGGGTTTCAACCAAAACCATAATTTTATAAGAAAAATTGTTTCTTTTGGGTGATTTTTGGTGATATAGTGAGGCTGGTTTTCTGATTGTTGTTGCAGGTTTGAAAGGTATGTGTATGATTACTTGATGAAAAGTGGTAGGGGTGAAATTGCAGAGATCTTCCGGCAAGAGGCTAATCTCTCCTTTGATCCTATGTCTCCTCCTGGTAATCATTACATAGATTGATTCTTGTGTTTTTTGTTTAATCATATGTAGTATGTGCCGTTGTGATATAACCATGTTTTCAACAATATTTTGCTTTTTGATCACCCATGTTTAGAGAAAGTTCATCCGTTAGTGTCAAATTGACATTGTCAAGGTTATTTTTTTATCCACGGTGTCATTTTACCAAAAAAATGGCAAGGTTGCGTTACCAGTGTAATGCCATTTTGGCCTAACCTACTTTCTTTCCCTTTTCGACTACATTTTCTGTACTATGAAGGTGGTGTGGATTGTGGAGAGTTTGGCGAATGCCAGCTTTGTTGCCAAATTTGATAATGACATTGAGAAAATTTGACAATGAATTCGAGACTAAGGTGGATAAGTTGTGCCATTCTCGATACCAATTTTTTTACTTTGACATGGCATTCGACACAGGTGCACTTGCTCTTACTGTGTTAGGAACATGTGGAACCAATGGATCTAGGTGTTGCGAATGCAAAGAATTAAAGTGATTGGAAGTAAAAACAAGAACACTAAATTTACATAATTCCCCTAGTGTAGACGAGTCTACAAGGGTATTTTTCATACTCGTGAGAGAGTTGTAATTCCAACAGTATATAATCATAGCCATAGGTATGAAGAATTCTTTGGGATTCATGACTAGGTGGAATGGTATCATAAGACTTCACACTCCGTTGCTAAATCATGAGTGGAAGACAATTTAATTAAAAGCATTTTTCCAACTAAGAAAAACAGGAGAGACGTTCAGATGAGATATGAAGAGATTCGACATAAGTATGAGTGAACCAATCCTTCTTCTCCCTATGAAATTTGCTGAATGTTGCTTGGTTAGATAATAGTGGCTTGTACTAAGATTTTCTTTACTTTTCCCGTAATTCTTACAGTGATTGATGTTCCTGATGGTTTTCTCCGCGAATGGTGGTTGATATTTCATGATATATTTAAAGGATGGCAACAAAATAATCCACACAAAAACGAAGGTTCCTCCTATATGGTGATTTTTTACAGTCAGTTGCTCCATTTGAAACTATTATGGCTCTTGTTTTACCAATCCCATTAATCTTCTTATCGTGCTCTTTTTTTAGGCCACAGCAATGGTCAATGTGAATCAACAAGGCGATTCTTCCAAATCCAGAGAGCAGGAGATGACTGAAGAAATGATTAGGGAGCTGACTGGTAGTAGTGATTTCGGTATGATTCCTCAAATGCTTTGTTAGCTGTTTGAAAATGAAGAAGCACATATGATGAGCTGTTATTACGATTATTAGTCAACTAAAGTTGCAGGAGGATGGTTGGCTATACCAGTGCATTTCCCTTTTAGAATTTTGACTATATATTTAACTCAGTAATATGACAGTTCTCCCTGTTTCTAATGGGATGAATTGGCCATTCTTCAACAAAATATGTTTTGTGGGGATGTTCCAACCATAAGCAGTTTCTATCGGAAAATTCATATGTTCAAGTTATCCACTGATACTTAGCTAATTGAGAACCATAAGAAATTTCTATTCCAAAAGTCTTATGTTCAAGCTGTCCACTCGTACTCAGCTAATTGAATCCCTGCGGAAGCACCCTTACTATTGAAACTTTCATCAGTAGAAATGTTCCCGCAGGTGCCCCTCTTCCGGTACTACTGTGATTCCCATTCCTGTCCCTCCATTCCATGCTCCACGAAAAGGCAGTCTTGGTCAGAGCAAGCCGCTTATTGGTTGGTGAGCATTATGCAATCAGGCACTTGAAGTGAGTATAGAAGATTAATAGCACCGGAAAGCAAGTGGAAGTTATTGTAGTACAACAAGGAGAGAGAAACAAAATAGCCATTTTGATAGCTAAAGATGAAAGAGCCTTATTGCAAAATATTTTTTCCACTTTGGTATTTTCACATTGTAGGTAGTATATGTCAGTTCAGTATAATGGATGGTTCGGGTGATTGTCACTTTTGGTATGCTAAAAGACATATTAGCCATACTTTGAAAACTTCGGCTGTAACTGTTTCTTTGCTGAAGAGATTTGCCACATCTCAGGTTTCTAAGTGGTATAAGGAGATAATAATGAGCTCTCTACAATGGCCTTTATGTAAAGAACTTTGAAAAGGTGACCTTCCAAACAAACCACGGCAAGTGCGGCAGAACCTTTTTCATGTGGGGAAGTTCTGATGCTACCAGATTGGCCTTAATCAAAGTAAACGATGATATATTTTCGCATTCTTTTCGTTTGAGATTAATTAAGGAAACATGAACTTTTGTCGAATCTTGGGCAAGAAGTTGAATGGATTTCTGATCACTGTGGAGGAAGGTATTTTATTCATGATATTCATAAACTAGCCTTAGCCGCCTGCTGTTTATCATTTGTGGAGAGAGAGAAGAATGGCAGGGTTTCCAAGAATCAAGCTACGGCTGTGTCATAGCTGGGATTGAGAAAGATATGAGATACTGCATCCATACTTGGAGGAATATCAAGAAGTCGGATCAGAATAGACTTGTGTGTTGATTGGCAAATCTGTACCAATATGTTTGCCTCTGGTTAATGTATCTATTAGATTGTTAACCACCAAATTATCTAAAAGCTTAAGTTGTTAGGGAGAGGGACAACTTTATTATATATATGTAGATTCTCAACACGCCCCCTCACGTGTAGCCAGGCTCTCCTCCATAAGCGGGCTGAACACATGCAAATATTTAATAACTGGGTAGGCAGTGAGGTTCGAACACAGGATCTATTGCCTGCTCTGATACCATATTAAAGCATCCATCTCAAAACCAATTGACAATGAATGGAGAGCCCGTCCAGGCTCATATACTAGTTTTCGAGGTGATAAATAAATGTGGGACAAATTCCAACAGTATCCGTTCTTTGTTCCTAAGTCTTCTAGACTTCTTTTTTGTTAGCTATGGCTGGTGGATAAGCTATATAGAGCTATCCCTTGGTAGTTCTGTTTGCAGCTTTGGTCTGTAGTTTAGTCGTTATTCTGTTGTTCGTATTCTTGTTCTTGGGGATGCCCCTCTGCTCCTGTTTTTCAGGTTTGGTTCAATAAAATCTAAGTTACCCAACAAAAATTAAAGAAAAAAAAAACTTCAGATAGAAGTTATGGTTTGATTGTTAGATTTCTTGGAGGGTTCCAGCCTAAAACCAATTGACCATAGGTGGAGTAACCTCTAGATTATATTAATCAAGCTTGGGTGGCTTAGGTGAGCAATGTGGGACAACTCTTAACACTCCCCCTCACGTGCAGCCCGGATGCACGTGGGGGTGACAGACCAAGAGACCAAGAAGATACTCGGGCGGAAAGATGAGATTGACGTGACTCTCCCACGCGAGGTGAGACCAACCAAGACCTAGCTTTGATACCATGTTAGATTTCTTGGACGGTTCCAACTTAAAACCAATTGGTCATAGGTGAAGTAACCTCTAGATTATATTAACCAAGCTTGGGTGGCTTAGGTGAGCAATGTGGGACAACTCTTAACATTGACAACTTAGGTAATCTGCCTTCGACGTGTAATGATATATGTGCTGTCTTCTTTGCAAATCCTCTTTTTTGCCGACTGTTGCATGTATATGCAAGTTCTTATCTTTGTGCGTGTCTCTGCAGCGTTGACCATGGGGGACAACCTAATGCCATTGGTAGGATACCATTTAGTAGTAAACAAAACTTTTGATTTGGGTATACCTTCTTTTGTTGGACTTAACCTAATCATTCATATTCTGATTTGTTCCAGGAAAGTGGACAAACTTCTCAAGGTTTGACATCTCAAACTCAACAAACACCATTGGCAGACTCAAAGCGAAACTGTCAGCCGGTTGACCTTGCTGATATAGTTGCTCAAGGAGCAGGTCGTTCAGGTGGTGAAATACCGGCAGCAAAAAAGGTTGCACCTGCTGAGGTAGTTACCTACATAGTAATTGAATCCCAAAACCTCTTTGAAAACATATTACTATTACGATTATTTTTATATTTTATGGACGTGAACCCTTGGCACAGCCTGATTTAATACATCCAGTTTTATCCTAAACAGGATATGTTCTCATGTCATAGCATTCCTTCTGGTCAGAGTGGAAGAAAAAGCAAGAATTCTGCTGGCTCTGAATATGGAAGTAATAGTGTGCCAGTAGCTGCTGATTGTCCTTCAGAAACTTCATCACCAGTTTGCAAGTCTTTCGATGATACTGTTAAATTATCTCATACACCTGATAGTGGTAATAAAGACGAGGCAAAGACTTCTTCGAGCAATTCACGAACAAATCACGCAACTGCTGACACTAAAACTTCGAAGGGTAAAGGTTCAAGACACTTCTGATGCAACACTTGGTTTCATACTTTAGAAAGTACTGTTATACTTCTGAGTTCTGGCTGCAAAAAAGGCTAGGACTATCAACATTTATAACACTTCAATAAAGATTAAACATCATATTGTGTTTCTTGCACCACCTTCCAATTAAAAGTTTCACCAAAGTTAATTTAATTCATTTACTGTCCATAATTTATACTCTCTCTCTCTCTTTCTGTGTGTGTGTGTGTGTGTGTGTGGAAGTTGACAATGATGTAAATATGACATCTCAAATTGCCTGAGCCATGACAATGTCATCTTCTTTTTTTGTCGTCGTTGTTACCAATATCCCTTCAATCTAGGCATGTCTCTCAGTGTGATATATATGTCAAGTACTAGCGTTTTGAATCTTATGCTTTGTGGTCGATGAGGGTTCATAAAAGCGCTCTCACCCGCTATCGAAAATAATATATCTACGAATAGGAAAAACAATCTTCTAGTGGGATATATTTGTTGGATTGCGTATCGCGTTTTTGTATTCGTAGATATGTCGTTAGAAAGAATTAAACTTTGAGTACTGGATACTAATGGGAAATATCCATATGCATAAGGAAGTCGCATAATAATTCCTTTATGTGTGATGTTGATCATGATTCATGAGATAGTTATGGTTTCAAAAAAAGAAACAAGAAAGAAATGACGTCTCAAAATTAGATTGATGTGACAAGTAATCCCCCCAGTCCAGGCATTGATCTATATCACTTCAGAAGAAACTCCGCGCTGCATCCAACCTTTTTGGCTTGGAGCAATTGGACACAGCAGTATTCTCGATTGACCTTCCCACCATGTCGAGTTGCACTGCTCCTCCTTACCTTCCGCCTGCCATCCACCTAATCAACCGGACTCCTACATCCGCGTTGAATGAATTCACTCCTGAAGGTGTGCACGTCGATCAAACGATTATCCCTTTATTTCTCTCTCTTGTGACCAAAATGAAACGAGTCAATACATTCAAGTAAAGCTGAGTTAGCATATGAAAGCACATGATGGATCTCTCTTTGTTTGATCCCACTTACCAAACAAACTGAAGTAAGCAATGAGTTTCTTCTCGCATTGAATTCAGCTTTTATTAAACACTCTATTTACAGCGGAAGAGAGCAGGATAACATTTTGCGCCCACATGTTTGAATTTTAGGGTTAAGAGGTCGCTAGTTATACGGGATCTGAGGCATCCAGCAGAGCAAACAGCGTCCCATTCATCATTCTTGATCTACATAAGCCTAAGCCCAGTGCTCGTTTAGTATTTACAGCGTGATTAGATCAGAGTGCTCAGAAAAACTCAAAATTACTTCCCGATTGAACATGTGGAAAGATTTAGTTTCCAAACTTTGGAGATGACACGATTGCCAAGATGTTATTTTCGATGTGGTGGTACATTATCTAGAACATTTAAGTTTTGATCTGTTGTTTTTAATGATAGACACAAGACGCTGCACACAAATTGATATCTCTAAGACAGTCTTAACATCTATTTCACATGTTTTAATTGGAAATCTTATCAAAAGCAATTTTCATGGAAAGGAAAGGCAGATATTGACCATGCATATGGAGAATAGTTGTATCTTTTAAAACAGTATGTATTTGTTATTATACGACCATAATCAACATTCACAGAAGGCTACGGTTCCATTAGGAACCAACATGGCAGATCATAAGCTCGTCCTTTAACAGAAAGCAATTCGATATGATGCCAAAATATGTGAGTTGCATTTGTTATCACTTCTAGTATGACATTACTGTATTTCAACCTATTTGTGTCTTGGATGAATTTATGCAGCCATTTGAATATTTTATACCATCATTTTGTTTTCCTCATCTGGAAATCTACCTTTTGGCTTCTACAAATTTCTTCTTCTTTGTTGAAGCTGTTGTGATTGTTTGCTTGGAGTTCAGCAAGCCATGGAATCTTTGTTTGCATTACATATTTATTACATGATGGTTCTCCATTGACAAATTTGAAGGGTTTCGATAGCCTGTGAAGATCAAAGTACGAATCAATTAAACAAGGGAATTGTGTAGTCTCCCCTATATTTCTTTGTGTCTGGACGAGCCATTATTCTCTATAATCAGTAATCTTCTGCTTGTGTTGTGCAGCGTGGGAGTGGGCTGTGGAGAATCCTTTTTTCAGTCATGTTCTATAATCATGTTAAATGAACTTTTGGACAAGAGCTGAGAGTTGCATTTAAAGGAAAAAATGCTGCTGATATGTTAATCGTTGAAAACCATAAAGATAACAGGTGAATCTCATCAGACTCGAAGAAGACTAGGTTGCTTGGTTAAGGGAAACTTTTGAACTATAGCAGAACCGAGCCTTTATGTAATGGAAGCTGCACCTGGTTATATGCTTGGACTAGGATGACCAGCAATTAAGAAGGCAAGGATATGGACACAGGACACGGACACGCGGATACGTTAGATCTATTCATAAATTATAACACAGACACGTAGTGGACACACCCAATAATATGTATATTCTTTGATTACATAGTTATCTTATGAATTTATGTTGAAGATAAAAACTTTGTTTCTATCAAATGAGGATAAAACCCACAGAAAGTATTGCCATTACAAACATACGAATCATACCATGTATGTATTCATGAACTAACCACTAATTGAAATTTTGAATTTTAGACCAAGGTTTAAACATTACATTTTAACCTCGTCATGTGTTATTCACGTGTCCCAAGAGTGTCCATGACGTGTCCTAGTAAAACAAATGTGAAAAAGAAGAAGAAATTAGACATGTATTTAGGCGTGTTTGACACGTGTCCCAAGTGGGTCATGTCCTTATGCAACACTTGTCAAACACATATAACCGAGGCCAGTAGGCATGTACGTCACCTCAAAATTATGCAAACTAATGTAAACCACATTGCATCACATAATGTGTCTTAAAGGGAGCCCAAAACAAAACAAAAACTTTGTTTTCCCATGTTGATTTGTTTTCTCATGACAGAAGGAACCTCATTATAGTTAGAATTTATCCAGTTTGTTGCTGGAGGAGCCGGGGGATTAATTGCAATCCCCCTCCCCGCTCTCTCCTGAAGATATGTGCACTTTCATGCGTCTCTATTCTTTTACAGTCATCAGAGACAGAACATTCAACCATTGAAGGGTTGCCCATTTCTGCAATGAAAAGTTCGAACTGATCTCCAAGAATGAAACCAAATGGCGAGGAAGGTGCAACAGTGAATTCCTCGTGTCAGTCCCGACCCCTTCCTCTGCAAGTGTGCAGGATATATTCCACTACTAAGTACTAACCGAGTTCATAACTTTAATGTTTTGAGGTACACCTGTGTTGCCATTCATGCTGTGATAGGTACCTGAAACCTTGTTCCGAATTTTGGTGTAACAAACCGGAATTTTGTATTAGTGGATTCATTGTTTGATCTGGCTTCCTACCAGATTTCTAGAGACCTGTGATTTGGCTTTCCCTAGAATTCGCTGCACAATTTTCTCTCATTCTTTTTCCCCCAGTTCCGTTGTGGTATTCTTAATTCCTCACCACTGGTAGTTAGCAGACTATTATGCATCGATTTTGTGAGTAAGTACTTCAAATGGTACCAGATTGGAGTGTCTCTCATTGTCATGATCTGGCTTTAGCGAAGCAAATTCTGCTATAGCGAAACTCCATACCAACTGAATGGATGAACAGATTGTGTTATGTTCTGATGCCAAAGGTAAAATATCTTTTCATTGGAAACTCATGAATACAGACATATAATGGTGTCATTTATGCATTCATGTTTCACAAATTTGGGCAGCTTGTGCCAGATTTAGTGTTGTGATGTTGTGCATGCATTTTCTGAATTTGAGGTTCTAACCGGTGCAACTTAGTATTACATGAGTTATTTGAGACAGACTCAACGGGTGCAAGTAATCATCTTCACACTCTTTTTATCGGCACAAACAAAAAACTGTATTTCAGCCCCATCACTGTGGAGTTGTGCTGCATGCCAACAACACGATTGAGTTGGAGTCTTCCAGATGTAAACTCGTAGCTCACATTCCTTCAGACGGAATGATCAACAGTTGCAGTGACTAATCAAAGGTTGCATTCTTCAACCGGGTTTATTGTGCTTTACTGTCTTATATGTCAATTCATATTGACCATAAGTTTGACAAAAGCGAAAAGATAAAAAATAAACTGATTTAGAATCACTTTTAACCTCTACAGACTACAAGTGAGAATGTAGATCCACTTGATGACCTAAACATCTAAATTAGAATAATTACTTGACGTTCCCCAATCCTTTCAAATTGTCGAATTTCCTTGAGCTGAATGGCTCATCACTTACAAGCTCTCGACACGACGGGCCAAATGGGGGGTTGTTCAAAAGTCTGTCTCTGCTGCATTGATTTAAGGTTTCTTTTACATGGCACTTGATAGTGCTGAGTTGTTTTCTTGTTTCAGTAGTTCAATTAGCCAGAAGTATCAATATAGAAAAAATTACTACTTTTTTATTTCCCTCAAATGCATAGAGTACATCTTGAGGGGAGAACGGAAAAGCAGCACATGCAAACACGAATGTTAATCAAATGCCTTATAAGGTGAGCTTTCTGGGTTTACCATGTCATTTGCTGCCGGAATCCAGTCATTAGTCGCGGGATTTCCCTGAGAAGACGCATGACAGCCGGTGGAATTGTCTGGTGCGAGGTTGAAGCTCATGCCTTTTGTATTATCTACGGCAATGAACCCTGTGCCCGTCTGGAATAAAACACGAATATTATGCAGTCCTTTCTAGTTGCATCCATCTTCAATTTTTTTTTTTACCAACATCAGCTTTTGTTACAATTCTTTAATTATGTGCATAGCTAAAGCAAAACATTTTTCAACTCCCATTGCAGTCCTTCCTAGTTGAATTCCCACGACATTTTTCAATAGTCGAAGTTCGTATTGTCATGTAAAAAGTCCTATTTTTAGTTAAATTTTTAATTTTTTTTACTTGACAGTTCATCAAACCAATGTCTCATGTATAAAATTACTCATAAAAATATTTATCACGAGTTCGAGCTTCAATTAAAAAAAAATCACATGTTTCACTATCTTTATAGCCGTGAGGAACTCAACTGATCACAATTTCAGTCGAAAAAACAAAAACCAGAGGAAGAAGAGGAAGCAGAATCAGAGGCATTGTCTGAAGGTGGGGAAGAAGAATCAGAGGCAACATCATCTTCTACCTCATCACAATTTCAGTCGAAAAACCAAAAACCAGAGGAACAAGAGGAAGCAGAATCAGAGGCATTGTCTGAAGGTGGGGAAGAAGAATCAGAGGCAACATCATCTTCTACCTCAGCTCAGAGTCCGAAGGTGGGGAAGAAGAATCAGAGGCATTGTCTCTATCGCCATGATCATTCCGAGTCAACTGGCAGGCGCAGGTGTTCGAGCTTCGACGGTTTGCCCATGGCGGACTTGTCCGGCGATTATCCTGATCGGTTTACGCGAGACGCGAGATTATGTTGGAACCGGTTTATTATGGTTTTGATTCAGTATAGCCAAGCCTATTTTAAGAAACATAAATTCATTAAGATCAATTACTAATTCATTTTCAATTAATATCAAATTTTTACATGAATTGTATTTTTCTTTGCTCTACAATATGAATGTCTTAGATCATTAAAATATATCTTAGATAGATAGAAAGTGTACATAAAGTTTCCTAAAATTATTGATATGAAAAATGATATGATTCAATGGATTCACATCCATTTTAAAAAATACAAATTTATTTAGATTAAGTACTAGTATGTACTTTATTTACGAGATATTCTTATATTATGTGTATTATATTAACTTTTACGAGAAAAATGTTTTGGATCATTAAATTATGGTCATATCAATATAAATTGTCCTTGTAGTACCCTAGAGATCAAACGACGTCGTTTCGGGGACATGACATAGGTTCAACCTGTGTCATGACGTGGGAAGTGGGCAATGGCTTAAAACGACGTCGTTTCAAGGACATGACACAGGTTCAACCTGTGTCATGACGTCGGAAGTGGCAACGTCTCAAAACGGCGTCGTTTCGGAAACATGACACAAGTTCAACCTGTGTCATGACGTGGAAAGTGGGACCATGGCTCAAAACGACGTCGTTTGGACCTTTTGTTGTGGAAAAAAAAATTAAAACGTGAAATCTCTTTCCCCTTTCTCCCCCAAATCGACTCGATACACAGAGAAGAGGAGAGGTTGAGAACTGGGTCCCGACGACGACGAGCCACCGCTGCCACTTCCGACCGCCACAACCTCATGAGATCCGCCACCATTTTGGCCTGGAAAATGAAGCCTTCATCCATCAGGACTTTTCAAAGTGTGACTGGTAGCATTGGTTTGGCTGAGATATGAAGAGATTTGACACAAGTATGAGTGAACCAATCCTTTTTCTCCCTACGAAATTTGCTGAATGTTGCTTGGTTGGATAATGGTGGCTTGGACTAAGATTTTTTTTTCTTTTCCCGTAATTCTGACAGCGACTGATGTTCCTGATGGGTTTACCCACGAATGGTGGTTGATATTACATGATATATTTAAAGGATGGCAAGAAAATAATCCACACAAAAATGAAGGTTCCTCCTATATCGTTATTTTTTACAGTCAGTTGCTCCATTTTAAACTATTATGGCTCTTGTTTTACCAATCCCATTAATCTTGTGATCCTGCTCTTTTTTTTTAGGTCAGAGCAATGGTCAATGTGAATCAACAAGGCGATCCTTCCAAATCCAGAGAGCAGGAGATGACTGAAGAAATGATTAGGGAGCTGACTGGTAGTAGTGATTTCGGTATGATTCCTCAAATCCTTTGTTAGAACGTAGCTGTTTGAAAACGAAGAAGCACATATGTTGAGGTGTTATTAAGATTATTATAGTCAAATAATGTTGTAGGAGGATGGTTGGCGAGACCACTGTGTTTCCCTTTTAGGATTTTGACTATATATTTTATCTCAGCAATATGATAGTTCTTCGTGTTTCTAATGGGATGAATTGGATGTTCCAACCAGAAGCAATTTCTATCGCAAAATTCATATGTTCAAGTTATCCACTGATACTTAGCTAATCGAGAACCATAAGAAATTTCTATTCCAAAATTCTTATGTTCAAGCTGTCCACTCATACTCAGCTAATTGAATCCCTGCGAAAGCACCCTTACAATTGAAAATTTCATCAGTAGAAATGTTCCCATAGGTGCCCATCTTCCAGTACTAGTGTGATTCCCATTCCTATTCCTCCATTCCATGCTCCAGAAAAATGCAGTCTTGGTCAGAGCAAGCCGCTTATTGGTTTGTGATCCTTATGCAATTCAGGCACTTAAAGTGACTATATAGAAGAATAACAGCACCGTAAAGCAAGTGGAAGTTATTGGTGTACAACGAGGAGAGAGAAACAATATAGCCATTTTGATAGCTAAAGTTGAAAGAGCCATATAGCAAAATGTTTTTTTCATTTTGGTATTTTCACATTGTAGGTAGTCTATGTCAATTAAGTATAATAGATCAACCTCTTCTTATCAATAAAACAAAACGAGTGACTATGATTCAAACTAGCCACTGAAAGAATCAACTTTTATGAACTTTTAGGAGTTATCCAGTGGTGTCACCACCAAATTTAGGGCGTTTATTTAGAAATTTATTTAAAATATTAATATAATAGAAGTAATTTTTTTTCCCCTCCTGTGGGGTCGGCTGACCCCCCCCTCTCCCAACACTGCCGTCGTCAGTGTTTATTTCACATGCCATGCGGCTATAACTGTTTCTTTGCTGAAGAGATTTGCCACATCTCAGTTTTCTAAGTGGTATAACGAGATAATAATGAGCTCTCTACAATGACCTTTATATGAAGAACTATGAAAAGGTGACCTTCCAAACAAACCACGGCAATTGCGGCAGAAACTTCTTCATCTGGGGAAGTTCTGATGCTACCTGATTGGCCTCAATCGAAGTAAACAGTGATATTTTCGCATTCTTTTCGTTTGAGATAGTTAAGGAAACATGAACCTCTGTCGAATCTTGGCCAAGAAGTTGAATGGATTTCTGATCGTTTGTATTTTTGTTCTTGGGGATGCCCCTCTGCTCCTGTTTTTCAGGTTTGGTGCAATAAAATCTAAGTTACCCAAAAAAAAAAAACTTCAGATAGAAGTTATGGTTTGATAACTCGAGTAATTTGCCTTCGACGTGTAATGATATATTTGCTGTCTTCTTTGCACATCCTCTTTTTTCCCGACTGCTGCAGTTATATGCGAGTTTTTATCTTTTTGTGTGTCTCTGCAGCATTGACCATAGGGGACAACCTAATGCCATTGGTAGGATACCATTTAGTAGTGAACAAAACTTTTGACTTGGGTATACCTTCTTTTGTTGGACTTAACCTAATCATTCATATTCTGATTTGTTCCAGGAAAGTGGGCAAAGTTCTCAAGGTTTGACATCTCAAACTCAATAAACACCATTGGCAGACTCAAAGAGACACTGTCAGCCGGTTGACCTTGCTGATATGGTTGCTCAAGGAGCAGGTCGTTGGGGTGGTGAAATACCGGCAGCAAAAAAGGTTGCACCTGCTTACGTAACTAACCTACATAGTAATTGAATCCCAAATTTTATATTTTATGGACGTGAACCCTTGGCACGTAGCCTCATTTAATACATCCCGTTTTATCCTAAAAAGGATATGTTCTCATGTCGTAGTATTCCTTTTGGTCAGAGTGAAAGAAAAAGCAAGAATTCTGCTGGCTCTGAATATGGAAGTAATAGTGTGCCAGTAGCTGCTGATTGTCCTTCAGAAACTTCATCACCAGTTTGCAAGTCTTTCGATGATACTGTTAACTTATCTCATACACCTGATAGTGGTAATAAAGACGAGGCAAAGACTTCTTCGAGCAATTCACGAACAAATCACGCAACTGCTGACACTAAAACTTCGAAGGGTAAAGGTTCAAGACACTTCTGATGCA